>PVKS010013875.1:0-40213 GCA_004027875.1 Aplodontia rufa | reverse complement strand
AGAACATACTTTTTCTATAAGGAAGAGTTTTCTTTGTTTCCATTATTTCATAATTATTCATAAAATATGAAAAAAACTCTGTCTCTACATAAAAATATAAAGGAAGAGTAGTAATAAGACAGTGATCTTTAGATTTTGTGATCCAGCTGGGTTTGGTGGTGCACACCTGAAATCCTAGAAACTCAGGAGGCTGAGGCACCCAAGGGGTTAACATTTTGTTGTTGTCTAAACTGTTTTCTTCTTTTAACAGGCTTTGGTTTTTAATTTTCACAAGTTTCAAGACAAGTGATGAGAGTAGAGTGTACAGATCCCCCAAAATCTGAAACCTGAAAAGGATCTGTAATCCCTTAATTATAAAGATGAGGAAACTAGGGCATAGGAAGTAATGAATGACCCAAAGTGACAGTGTGAAGGCAGACCATTCAAGCCCAGATTCCCTGCTTCTCAAGTAGAGGTCCTATCATATATAAAAGTTATGCTGGGGCACTCACAAATTTGTAAGACCAGTACAAATATGCAAGCATAAGATGGACAGTAGCGATACTATTGAAAACTGAGCAGAAAGGTGAAGCTGCAGGATTTCCCTGGCATTTTCTGGAGTGTTTAAAAAAACTAAAAGAGCTAGAAACATGGTTTTTACACAGTAGAAATTTTTTTTAAACTATATAAAGGACAGTAGCTAAGAGCAGCTGATGTATTGATGGCAAAGAGGTGTAGATATACATATAAGCAACACTACACTGAAGAGATTTTTGTTTTAGTAAAATCCATATTTATATGATTATATTTCCTATAGTTGAGAGCAGCTATAATTAATGGATTTCCCTCCTTCTCTTAATGCAGCCATTTGTCAATTCAAATGCAGAATGCTCAATCAATTTTGATGTATTTAGTAACCAATTTGTCATACAGTGCTATAATCCAGTTAATATATTAATTCTTGTGATGGACAAAGTACTAACAAATATTGGGTTTTCCATAACTGGTTTGAAGATAAAAATCTGTGCTTTGACTACAATGGTCATTCTTGTGGTGATAAAATCTTTGTGTCCCAACATCTGAGAGCACACAGTAGTACATCATATGATAAGAAAAAATGCTTTGTTGTAATAAAACATCTAGGTCTAATGGACAAGGTAACTGCTAATTTATTGTAATGATCCATGTTTGTTCAAATCCCTGCATCTCATGTATTTTTAACTAAATAAGCACACCAGCATATGTGAAAAAAGATTTAAAAAATAGGCTTCTAAAGGAAGAACTAGAATTTATTAACATAAAGTATGCATTTTAAACTTAAAAATATTCTGTAAATGGGGCTGGCTGGAGCGGTGGCTCAGTGGTTTCGGTGCTTGCCTGTCAAGCACAAGGACCCGGGTTCAAACCCCAGCACCACATACACAACTAAATGTTGGAGCAATGAAGGTCATATGAGAAACTCAATAAAATTGTTTCTCTCTTTCTCTGTCTCTCACTGTCCCTCTCTCTTTAAAAAAAAAAATATTCTGTAAATGAAAATGTATACTTCAAAGATTTTTAAATACTTTAACTAAAATATGAATTAAAAATTTAACTTATACTCTCAATGTTTGTTCATATGACTGGCTAGAGAAGTGGTTCTCAATCCTTTATTTTTGCTGTCCGAATATTTAACATATAATTCAGAGATTGTACTAAGGCCACACAGTTACTGGTAATCAAGACTCCAGCTCTCAGAAGGCTGCCCTTTAGCTGATACCAAGCAAAGCTCAGGATATAACAGTTTTCTTAATTTCTCTATACATTTCAGACACAAATCAGTGTTTCATCTCCATCAAGTCCCATGTCTATCTACATACTCAGAACTGGAGACAGAACAACTAGATAAGCAGAGCTTTTTGGCAAGTGGTCAAATTAATACCACAAAACAAATCTGGACTCTATTTACAAAGGAAGGGTCTAATTCATTCCCAAACTCCTCAAAGGGAGACTTGATCACTCACTGTTGGGGCAGAACAGGGCAAGAAGCCAGGGATTTAACATATGACAAACAATTTCAAGAGCCATACTCAGTATATCTGGCAAACACTATTCACTATAATCAATACTTTTCTAAAGTTCTTTATAAGGAAATGCAAAATCAAGAGTTGGAGATAAACCATTTTTAGGAAACAAAATGGAAGTGTATAGCAAAATCTTTTTATAATTGAAAGAATAAGAAACAAAGAACAGAAAGAGAACAGTACGTTCATTTTCCAGATATTAGGCTCCCATTAGCCTATTTATGAACCATGTAACAGCAAGGAAAAAACAATTTGCCACAGTGAATTGGCACAGGGTGTGTATTTGTTTAAAAACCTGCAATGAACACTAGTCCTGCAGACTACCAGACATACCACTATTTCATATCTGCTGAGAAAGGTGCCCTATGTGTCAGAAAAGCACACTGAATATTTTCCAATGACCGAAGGGGCAGAGGTCACTTATTATAAATGGATAATGAGACCTAATGCAGTGCTCTGAGTATGGACAAAGAAAGGGTCTATCCATAGCCCCTGGTGGATTGGTCATTCAGGCTTTTATTTCCTCTGCACACTTAATGGAGTCAAACAATCGACAGAAATTCTATAGAGAAGGCTGAAACTGAGAGAAACGGCTGTTTTCTAACTGACAGACAGATACAAATAGTGACCCTGAAATGGCGCCAGAACTCCTGCTACCACTAACACAGTAGACAGCAGAAGCATTCCCCCTAAATTCCCATTTACTCATTTATTAGCAATTAACCTTACTGATGGACGTGATGGCACATCAACCCGTGAGCACCTGCCAATACCAGCCCATTACGTTACTGCAGGTAAGCAGACTGACCTTTCTGTGTCAGCTCCTTACTTTTGGAGAAAGTGGCAAACAGATATCCCAGTACTCTATACTCCCTATGCCCATTACCCCACTATCAAAATGCACATTCCGAGACATCAGTACCTGTATATAAAAACCTTGATCCTAGGAGGAATACAGTAAATGACATCAGAAGTAAGGTACTAATGGCCTAGGGTATTTTGACCAATAAATTATTTTTCTTTATCAGAATCAATGCCCTTCCCCAGTTCGATCTGTCAATTTGATGCAATAAATATTACCAGCATCAGTGGAAAAAAAATGACTGTACCTAAATTCTGAACTGTACCTAAAATACAGCAGGTCATAAAACATCTGAAGGAACACTGAAATACAGAATTTTATAAAATACAGAATTTTAAAAAGTAAAGAAAGAAGGATGTTCTTTCTAGATATCTTCATTTTGTTTCATTTAAATTTTAAGAGTAATTATGACAGAAAGGCAGTTTACATGTACAAAAAAATTTTTTCCAACTGAAAAATGCAAATGACAGAAAATGCCAAGATTCACTACAGAACAAGACACAGATCACTAGGTAGTAATAGGGCTCTGGAGACTGAAACACTTTAAGATCTGCATAACAAATAATTAAACAAACAAACTAACACTCAATGAATTATTCCATTGGTCTGAAGCTTTACCTAGACACAGAAATAAATAAGAAGTGTATATCCCACAATACAAAGGATTATTTAATCCAAACTTTCAAATTAATCATTTATAACACTTACTGACTGCAATATCATACTTTCATTTAACTATTTTACATTGTTTCATAGAATAAGAAGCTCCAATTTTATAATGTTCCTCTAAATTATATAACATATATATGGATAAAATCAGAATCCAAAAGTTTCTATTTTTAGTGTCTTATGAAATTTAAGAAAAACTTATTTAGTTTTGAAACATCTAATGAAACATTGTTTCACTAAAATAATATCCCTATGGAAGGACATACGTGCATAAAAAGTTTAAGTACAAAAAAGTGAAATTTCAATCTGTCGTCTTTGCTAGCTCAAAGTCAAACATAAGATGTAACAGCCTGACACACCCTATGGCCAACAATAGACTATAAATACTCTTTAAATAAGTCCTACATTACAAGTTTCCTCTACAAGAGAAAAACATTTCTTCTTCCCCTTCCACCCCTACCCACTCTTGGGCAAATATTTATTATGGACAATGCAAGGAAATATTGTCGAGTACCTCCATCACACTGGGTACATACCACAATAGCAAAGCAATTCAGGATGTTAGGTTAAATCTAATGATCTAATGTGACAGTTGAGAGAGAGCAGCTCAGAAGAAAATTGCTGCATATTTAATTGCTTCTCCATGGCACTGTACAATGTCTATGATAAAGAAGAGCAAATTTTAAAAAATTTGTGTACCATTATCCTTTACGTAGGTGGGGGGACTGTGAGTTGGCATCAGCAGTGTGCATGCACATTTCATCACTGGGCAAAAGAACACCCAGTGCAACAGTAATAAATGGTAAAATATCCTAAACTAAAAAAAAAATTGAAATGCAACTATATGACTTAATATTAGAATGAAAAATATAAACCTTTTCTAGTCTCCTGATAGTGCTTGGAAAACCAACAGCACAAAATCTAGCTGGGAACCAAAATTTCTACAATGTAAATTTAATCACTACGTCATTGCTAACTTCTGATTTTAGTACTTCTAGATGTAAGAAAAAGCTCAAAACTACCTTTAAATACTACCCACTTTATTTTATGAAGAGATCAAAATAAAAAATGCCATAGTGTTTAAGAGATCAGTAAAGTAATAATATTTTAAAAACTCAGATAAATCAATAGGCAGCCCAGCTATTCAAAGATTTCTCTTTAGCTTGATATTTTAAAAACAATGATTTTTACTTAAAAAAAAACATACTACTACTTCAAATTCAGTTTCCAGTTAGACCTTTCAGAATGATTAACTTATACTCTAATTCCCAAAGTGTTATCTATCTCAT
The DNA here is from genome assembly GCA_004027875.1 of Aplodontia rufa. Lineage (NCBI taxonomy): Eukaryota > Metazoa > Chordata > Mammalia > Rodentia > Aplodontiidae > Aplodontia > Aplodontia rufa. Next base: position 35,351 of record PVKS010013875.1, on the reverse strand, counting down.
GATTTCTTTGTATCAACACCTCTACTCATTCCTCCTAAATGATTTGCTACTGTGTAACATGTAATCCTGTTCATCAGGGTTCTGTAATATTCCACACAGTCAAACATATACATAACGAGGAGAGACAGGGAAGTTTTAAAAAATGACCCAAATGGAACTTCTGGAAATGAAAAATATGACATCTGAAATGAAAGTATGTTGAAAGAAATTAACAGAAGACAAAGAAAAGAACATCAATACATGTAAGACCGCAGAAATAAAACTATAAAATCAAATATAGAGAGAATTAGACTGAAAGAAATTAAACAATGATTCAGTGACCTAGGAAAGTATAACATGGTCAACATAAAGAAAATTAGAGTCAAAAGGAGTGAGAGGGAATGCCAGAAAAATATTTGAAATTATAACTGGATGAACATTGTCAATTCTGATAAAAATTATAAATCCACAGATCCAATAATCCCACAAACCTCAAGCAGAAGAAAATCACACTATGGTTTCATTGATTTTTCTCTACTGTATTCATGTGTTCTGATCTCTATCATTTCCCATTTTCCTTCTTTTGTTTTAATCGGCTCTACTGTTTCCAGTTTATCTATATGGAAACTGAAGCCACTGATTTCAGACTCTTCTCTTTCATGATATAGGCATTCACCCCGATAAATTTTGTGTGGGTACTGCTTTAGTGTCATCCCACAATTTCTTCTGCTTGTCTTTATAATTTTTACTTAAATTATTATATAAAAAGATAAAAAGTCCCAAAAAATTATGAAATACTACTACAGTGATACTCTGGGTACATTTTGTAGTTGCAAAACCAGGAAACTGCCATTGATAAAATTTAGACACCTTATTCAGATATGAGCAATTTTATAAACAGAGTTTTGCAAAAAATTCAATTTAAGAATATGGAATCTATTCTGTTTTATCACATATATACATTTGTGTAACCATCATTAGAATCAAAATACAAAAGTAGAGCCAGGTGCAGTGACACATGCCTGTAATCCCAGCAGCTTGGGAGGCTAAGAGAGGAGGATGCAGGATCATAACCTGAAGACCAGCCTTAGCAACTCATCAAAGCCTAAGCAACTTAGTAAGACCCTGTCTCAAAATAAAAAATAAAATGTGCTGGGGAAGTGACTTGGTGGTTAAGTGTCCCTGGGTTCAATCCCTAGTGCCTGCCCCCAAGAAAAGACATAAAACTGTTCCATTACCACAAAGGTCTGCCTTGTGCTAATCTTCTATCAGCATATTCCACCCCCTCTACACCCTTTACATAAGCCCTGATCACTATTAATCTATCTGTCTCCTCAATTTTGTCATTTTGAGAATGATCAACTATGCAAACTTTTGAGACTGGCTTTATTATTTGGCAGAATTTTCTTGAGAGTTATCAAACCTGTTGCATGTATTAATAACCAAATTCAATTTTTAAAATCCATTATATTCTAAGATATGGGTATACTCTGGTTTCAATCTTATTGAGTGCAAAATACTTTCTCATCTCTCTTGTGATTTCTTCTGTGAACCACAGATTCAGCTGGGATCACACACCCATGGATTATTTTAGAAAGAATTCCAATATCTGACACCCAAGCCCCAACAAAGCTAGTTAATACCAGCAACTTAAAAATGCAGCTGTAGGGGCTGGAGTTGTGGCTCGGCAGTTACAGTGCTTGCTCGGCATGACCGAGTACACGGGTTCAAACCCCAGCACCCATGTACACAGCCAAGAGTCATAGCAACGAAAGCCATGTGAAAAACTCAATAAAAATTGATCCCCCCCTCACTGTCCTTTCTCTTAAAAAAAAAATGCTGCAGTAGCTGAATTACCTGGAAGAAAAGGACGAAATATTATTTTTCCTATAAATAAAGATTTCCTAAGTCAACTCAGTAATCCCTGCTTTTAATTTACAATTTTGAAGGTTGAAAATCCACTAAAGACAAAGTTATTGTCTACTTTGGAATCATATTCAAAACTGATTGATATTTATTGGTATATTCTAAGGTCAGCTTTGTTTTTGGCAAAGGCATACACTGCAATAAATGCCTTTGTTAGAAAACGTTAGTATGCAACTTTTATTTTGAAGGGAAAATATAGTGTTAACATAATCACTAATTTCTTCTGCTGTAATCTTTTTACAAACAATTCCCAAATTTTTTATGTCCTATTTTGGACATAAAACATATTTTGGATTATAGATTCTCTGTAACATTTACTGAGGTAAATAACAAGTTTAGATTACCATCTGCATGACTGGGAAAGATTCCAGCTGAAGCAGAGCTGCAGTTAAGAGTGGAGAAGAAAGAGTGAGAGACCCTCCCTGGTGGAAGATCTTTAGGATCTGCTGCTGCCAGCTTGATCTCACCTTCATCTCACTTTGAAGATAGGTTTCCTATTGCCTCTAAAGCCAGGATCTCTAGGAAGTCCTGAGAAGGGACTTTGAGTAAAAATCTTCCCAGGCAATTTGCATAGGGACCTAGTCTTGGCTTTACGTTTTCAGATGTGAATGGGAAGTAGGATAGCTCTGAACATGCTCATGTCATTGGGGTAGCAGTTGTCTGGCCTTTGGAAGCACATATGAGATGGTGTCACTGTCTGAAGGACTTTCAGATTGTCCATGAACTGTTTAGGGCACACTGTAGTGGGCTGTTAGGTTCCCACCTGCTGTACTCCAAATCACGCTTCTGTATCCGTAGTCTGGGAAGAGAGGCTCTCCTAATGGTAGAGTCCTCCTTGGTCTGAGAAGAGGTGTGAGGTTCTGCCTTAGGAATGAAAGGGAAGCCCACTAGAATCTTCATGCACCCCCACATTTGTTACTGTTATCTCCACTTCCCCTGTTTATATGTTTCCCATGGTGATAAGCATTTAGTAATTCAATGAAAAGGACCCATGTACCTATTTGGGGAGATGGGGAGCTAGGGAGATTGTCCCAGTGCAGCCATTCTGGAAGGAAACTGAATTCCAAGAAAGACAGATGGGTGGCTGAGTCTGAGGTATTTGCAGAGAAGGGAGAAAGGAAAGAAAATAAGCATTCACTATATATTATTGATTCTGCTGGTTACATTGACATTCTTCATATCATTTAGTTATCAGCAACCCAAAAGGGTATAAGATGAGGAAACGGAAGCAAAATTTGTAGCGGAGCCTATTTATTTTTGGTCCTCCCTGGCTCCCAGCTGATGCTCTTTATACACTAGTTTCACCTTGAAGCCTCTGAAGGAGCTATGTAGGAGAAGAGCCTGGAGATGGTAGCCAGAGTGGCCTTGTAATATGACTCTGGATAATTTACTCTATGGAAGTCAGTACCAAGCATGAGACCCTTTTCAACTTTAGATTGTTGACTGGGCATTTCTTCTGTGGCTAGGAAAAATGACAGTGGCAGGGATAAAAGGTGAGGGATGAGAAATATTAATCCCTTAATAACAGTTTGCCATTGGTAGCAATAATTTATTCCCTGAGCTCAAGAAAGCAGGGAATCATGACTGGTTTCCAGTCCTTCTGGTTTAGGTCTGGCTTCATTGGTAGATCTCAATTTTTTTTTTTTTTTTTTTAGTGATCACCCAGCTCTTCTCTAATATACAAAACACCCTGTCCCCTATCCCCTCCAGTGCTGGGGATTAAACCCAGGGGCCTCACTTATGCCAGGCAAGTGCTCTAGTACTGAGCTGCACCCCCAGCTGTCAAGCATCGGTTTTTATCTCAGTTGATTTGGGTTCCTTCCTTCCAGAGTAAGGTGTAGCCACCTGGCAGAATGTGATTTTGCTGGAACTGATAGTACCCATGACCTGGCCTATCAAATAGGGACCTTTTCACTTACCCAGGAAAAGATATGCCAGCAACTTTATACTTACCATCTTATTGAATTCTCAACCTCAGAAGAATTATCCACATTTGACATATGTGGAACCTGGCTGACAGAAAGTGAGTTGCCCAAGATAAAGGAAATAAATGGTAGGGCCAGGAACTGAACCTAATTCTACCCAAAGCCTGTAATTTTTTTAAGCTGTAGAAAACTTCCCAAATTATTCCTTTACATTTGTAGGGTGATTTACAGTTTACAGAACACTTTAATTTCATAGACATTTTCTTGTTTTTGAAAATCACACAATATTTTAAACGTAGTCACCTAAACTTAAGACATGTAAACTGCCAATACCCTAATAATAAGTCACCATCTGTCAAAAAAAAAAAAGATTACCATCTGCACATTGTTTCCATATAGAAGTTAACTAATCTACTGCATTGAGCCATACAAAATTGCTATTAGACTTTTTAAAAACTTATTAAATGGAAATTTTGTGTGGTTCAACGAAATGATAAGGAAGTCATCTCTGCATCATGACTTCTACAAGCCATTCTAATATGATCACAGTTATGATATGCCAAAATTCCTCAACACACATCAGTATTTCTCAATTTTGTTTAACTCTATTTAATTAAAATAGGATGGAACTGTAACTTTGTTCAAAATACAGCGTTTGGAGTCTTTTATCTACTTCACCTTAAAGGTAGCCATGAAGTCTTTAGTGTTTGGGGCGGATTGCTCTTCCTTCCCCACCAGCTACCCGTCTGCCATATATCCAGAATTGTTTATCAACTGGTAGTGTATTTATTATGATTACAGGGCTGGAAAGGGTGTGGGGATTCCTTACTAAACATCCTCTCTCCTGCTCTCTTCTCCCTGAGAAGACAGTCTCTTTCCTATTTACATTTACATCATCTTTGTCTACTATAATTATAATTTCCGGAGTTTGTACAAGTCTGCTTTACTTGATCCACAAGTCTAAATACAGAAAAAGAAATTGCAACATTTGTGAAGTTCATATTAAGAGTTCTAGAATTTTCTATAAAGTTTTATTTGAAAACAGTTTTTAAAAGATAACAAGGTCATCAAGTTGAGAAATAATAGGTGATTTTTCTCTTATTTTTGTGGTGCTGGGAATTGAACCCAGGGTTATATCTATGCTGGTCAAGTCCTCTGCCACTGAGCTGCATCCCACGCCCACCAGAGGTTTTCAATATGGAAACATAAAACACCAACAAAGTCCCTGGCACCAAGTATGCTACAATTGGGGTAACATACCCAGTGTCAGCTTCAATAAGGGGACCTGAAGAGAAAACTAAAGAGTAATAAAGTCTTTAAAACAATGAGTCTCTAACTTCCAGATGAGCAGGTAAAGGCATTATCTTTAAAGTGCCACCAGTATTGCATCTACCTATTGCATTTTTATTTCTCTGACCCATATATCCATATTTTGCACAGGTAGTAACTTCAGACATGCAATATACTGGCACATCCAGAACTCTCAACAAATACCTTATATAAGAAAACATAATGTTAAAATCCAGGCTAATTCTGTATCTCTCCTCTCAATATAAAGACACAAAATAATAATTATTGCAGAATTACCCATCTCTTAGATATTATTTTACACATTAAATTATGTATATAGTACTATTTCACAAGAAAAAATATATTAATTACAATATATTATTTTGAATAGATATTCAAAATGACCAGAATTGTATTCAGAATACTTATTCCATTATTAAAAACAATTTCTAAAAGTCATTTGTGGGATTTATTAAAGTCCCAGAAGCCTATTACTTGAAAATATGTACTTCTGAGCTAAGAAACAAAGGCATGTAATGATGTGTAAATGTGTATATTGTTTCACACAGTTTTAAAAGGACTTTATCACCATTTCATTGATAAACATTAACACCTCTATAAGAGCAAGTACTTTAATTGATGTTTTACATCTATCAAGTTACTGAGATGTGGTTAGAAATGAAACTTGAGCCTTTTCATCCTTATTCTAATGCTAATCTATCTGGAATTCAACGGACTAAAATGTAATGTATTATATTCCATATTTTAATTAGAAATCACAGAATCATCAGGGACTACTTTCTTTCAAATCGTCTCCAATCCTGTCCATTCTAACTCTTCATCATCTGGCAGGTCTGCCTTGTCTTCTCTAATACAGCCTGAACTTAGGTTCTCATCTTACTCCAGGATCACCTCATCTACACTCCCTTCCTTTGAAACTCCTGCTGCTATGCTGAGGAAGCTTTCAGAAATAGAATGCAGGGGTCCTGGGGTGTACTTCAGGGGTAAAGCACAAGCACAAAGCCCTGGGTTCAATCCCTGGCACCACTGAGAAAAATCAGCATAAATAAAATAAAATCTAATCCTGATGATGTCACTTCTATACTTGAAAAGCATTTGATGGCTGGCTACTTACTGCCACAGTGGTGGTTCTTAAACTATGCAGCTGGGGGCTTTTGTTAAATTGGACAAAAGTGTTTATGGCAGCTAAAATCAAGAAAAACCAATCAATTTATTTAATGGATAAAGAAAATCAAGAGATGAAGTTGCTTTTTAAAAAAATCTATATCTTCCCAAATATTTCAGATTTGTAACTGTTTTTCTATTAAACAGACCTAACACATATCAAAATAACAAAAAAGCAATATTAATTCTTAAAGAATAAACTGCTCAATTCAACAGTTATTTTTGCCCCTTTTGAGGGTGTGTAAAATGTGCACATCATTATATAGATCATATTTATATTATATATAAATATGATATCATATATAGGTCATATTTCTTCAGCCCATATGATACTTAAACATATGAATAAAAACCTAGAAACTAACAACCTCTACATATGTTGCTTGTTGAACAAATCTGAAAAACACATTTTATCCCTGCGAAGCCTTTGGCAGCTAATGTCACTGTTCTCGTACTTGAGAGTGTAACTTTCCACTGATGCACACAAATCCCATTGCATTTTACTTATTTACTAAGTGTCTGTCTCTGGAATAGCATAGTGAATTGACTGAGGAAAGAAGCAATGTGTTACTCACCCTTAAATCACAAGTATCTGACACAGTATGCAGTTGATGAGAAGCACTGAGTTTATATGAGAGAGGAAGACTGCCAACTATTTATTAAAGTTGTGGAGTTTCATAACTGTAGAACAAAGTGTATAAAAAACTTTTCTGATTCCAGCATAATATGTGACACATTATAAAAATGAAATAATAGTTCTAAAACTATTTAAATGCATACTTTATAAATACACTAGGCAAGATAATGTTGGATGAAACAAAACTCAATTAAAAACATGTCAATGTCAATTTTTAGGGAGTTTCTTAAAAACATGCAGTACTTAGAGCCTTCAAGTTAAATTAGGTTTCAGTCCATTCTACAAAATTGAATTATAATTGCAAAGAATTTTAAATTCTATGAACACAAACTGGGTAACAAGTATTAAATTGTCTTTTCATGGCTCCCATATAAAAAAGGCTGTATACCTAGCATGTTGAACCTTGTTCACAGTCTCTGCAAACATTAGGACTTAGGCATGAAAGCAAATGAAAAACCAGCTCAGTGGTAGAGCACTTGCCTAGCATGTATGAGGTCCTAGGTATGATCCTTAGCACCAAGAAACCAAAACAAAACCACTGAATGGAGCTGAAATCATAATTATTGCAAGTCAAAATTCTACAGAAAGAAAAGCTTGTTGACATGGTTCTCATGGTGAAAAGTGATTCCAAGCTTTATGAAATGTGTAATTCTTACTAGTATCCTTATACTGTAGATTTTTGTTTTTTTTGTTTTTTTTATTTTTGAGCCCATCAGACTACCCTATCAACTATAATTAAGAGGGCAGGGAATATAACAGTCAGGAACATATTTTGTGTGAGCTAACATTGTGTTACTGCATTAAGTATCTTACACCCATCGATCTGATTTTTGAAGTACTATGACCATTACCAAAGGGTAATGTATATGTATATTTTGAAAGTTAGCTTTTTAAGACAAACCATGGAAAGACCAAACATAAGGAAAAAACCCAACCAGAACTACTTACAGCCTGCAAGTAAGAACTGATAATACTGTACTGCATCAGCAGCAAGAAGCAGAGGGTGGTTTGCATTAAATGGTGGTTGCAATTCATTCCATTGAGGCGTTCTATAGAAAGAGTAGAAGAATATTAATATTTAAGCTTAACAAATGGAATGTAAATCACATTACTGTCATCACTTATAGATACTGATAAAAAACTCACACTAACTTTGTGATCAATATAATGAACTTGTAATCATTAAAATGAATGTAACAAAATCTGAAACAAAAGTCCATCTACTTAAAAAGAATAAAAAGATGGCAATGTGTCATACAAAGGACATGGAGCCAAAGCTGCCTGACAGCAGAAGAATCTCCATTAGCAGAGACGTGACATTCAGAACATGGAATAGAGAAGGGGTATAGAATTCAAATGCCACAACTAATGAGTTCTAATTTTATGTTAATTTTTGACCAGTGTTAGACCTCTATTCTAATAATATGTATATATTTTAAAAGGCAAGGAGTCATGTAAAATGGTTTTTTAAAAAATGTACATAGCTATGTAAAGGGATGACTTATTATAGATCTGATTAGGACCTAAGATCCAAAATAGGCCACTATTTCAACAATGATGCTACAGTAATTTTAATTATATCTGCCCAATTCTAAATAAGCTTGATAAATCAGATATTGATCAAATCAATCCAGGACAGTAAAGCAGTAGTAAAGAATGCTGGAGCCTCCAAAAATCAATATAAGAATATTTTAAAATGTCAAAAGGAGAAGGGTCATTTTCATATCAATTTTTGTCTCTTTCCTTCCATATATGTCAGGAGCAATCTTTTCTCTCCTGGACAATGCATTATATTGAGCAGCTTTTATTCCAGGTTTCATTTCTCCTTCTTTGTGCCATCTTATAAAGATTCTCATCGCTATGCACTTTTGAGATTGACTCTGATTCTTAATAAACATTTCTACAGTGCTTAACCATGGTATCCTGGGGAATCACTTTAAAGGAAACCTTGAATCTATTTATATTATTATCTATTCCCCTAAATGGCTATCTCAATGTGACCAAAAGAATGCAAATAGGGGAAACATAAGTATAAATAAAAGTAACACAAAAATGAAAAGAGTTCACAGAAAGTTGTTCAAGACAATTAAAATGTATGTCCACACAAAAATTTGTATGTGATGTTCATAGCACAATTATTAATGACAGTTGAAAAGTAGAAACGTTTTCCAGCTTATGAATGGGCAAACAAAATGTGTATATCCACATAATGGAATATAATTTGGCTGTAAAAAGACTGAAGTTCTGATACTAAAACAGCTAAGAGAAAGAAACCAGACACAGAAGGTAGTATATTATATAGTTCCATTATTAATGATTGGTATAGGCAAATCCACAGAAATAGAAAGCTAACTGGTGGTTGAATAGAAACATAGGGAAATTGTGGAAGGACTGGGATAGGGTTTCTTTATGTGCAGATGAAAACTGATATGTAATGATGGTTGCAAAACTCTATGAAAAGGAATTTGTATTGTTAGTGGTTGGATTTTAATGTATGTAAATGATACGTCAAAGGAAAAAAGTAATGAACTATAGTTTCGATAGGTGAAAGAAAGCAGACAAGAGAATGTCTATTCTAATCAAAATAATGAAACAACAACAATAATAATAATAACAAAAGACAGATCAGTAGAGTAGAGCAGATGGATGGGAACAAGGAAGATGGGAGGGAAAAGGAAGGTAAGGGGGAAGGATACTGATCAATTATGTGCATGCATAAATATGGCATAATGAGTCCAACTATTATGTATAATTATAATCTACAAATTTTTAAAAATAAAGAGCTTATTACATGATTCAATTTATATAAAACTCTAGTGACAAAGAGGGGCAAAATGGGCACAATCATACTTTCAGGAGTGATAAACATTATGATGAACATGATAATTTCTTATCTGTATATGTATATCAAACATTGTCAAATGGCACATTTAAAAACTTTTATACCTCAATAAACCTGGTTTTCAAAAAGAAGAAAGATGGAAGGTACTACCTAACCAGAGTCCAGCTGGCTCGAGGTGATGTCATCATTTCCAGTGGCGTATCATCACTAATCTTGGGGGCAGTGCTGAGGGGTTGAGGCTCCATCATGTGCTCCACCAAGGTCCCATAGCAACTGATAATGTAGAGAGATTCAACGACGACTTGTTTGGACTGATCTACAAACAGACAAACAACCTGGATGTGTGGTGATGATACAAAAAAGAGCACAGCATAATTTTTTACAATTTACTGAGCTTGTCAGTCTGCTCCTGAGGCCGATGAGAGAAAAGACAGGAACTTTGTTATATGGTGCCTATTCCCTGTATAAAGGCTGACTCTCATAAGTAGATACTAATGAATTGGAAAAGCTCTATGCTATTATAGAATTTCCAAAAATTAAATAATTCAAGAATAACTATGCCCAAAATTTGAATATATTTAAGCAATATAGTTTTCTAGTATTTGTCTATCAATTAATTTATCTCACATTATCAAAACTGAATATCAGGGGCTGGAGCGGTGGCTCAGCAGTTTCAGCGCTTGCCTGACAAGCACGAGGACCCGGGTTCAAACCCCAGCACCACGTACACAACTAACTGTTGGAGCGGCTAAGGCCATGTGAAAGGCTAAATAAAGTTGTTTCTCTCTTTCTCTCTCACTGTCCCTCTCTCTTTAAAAAAAAAAAAAAACAACTGAATATCAGGTGGAAGAGGGAAGAACTGAAGAGAATCTAGCACTAAGATTTAGTTATTCTGGACACAGCAACTGACCTGCACAGAAGGCTACTCATATACCTGTGTCTAACATCCCAACTAGTTCTTCTCAGAAAACTTAAATATAAAACTCAAATTTCTGGATCAAGACAAGTGAAAATCACATTAATTGTCAACTAAGTTTCATCAGTTGAAACAAATGTACCAATCTAATGATGGAGGATGCTGAGAATGAAGGAGACTATGTGTGTATGGGGTAGGAGGTGTGGGAAATCTGTATCTTTCTCTCAAATTTTGTTGTGAACCCGGAAATGTTGTGAACCATGGTAAATCAATGTCAGTGATGCATTGAGAAGTCAGGTGCTGAAAATGGATCTAATCAAATGACATTATAAGGAATACACACGTACTCACTGCCAAAACAGGTTTAGTGCTCAATCTCAGGTTTTACAGTAAATCAAGGAGCACAGAAAATCACCCATGAATGCTAGGTGGGTCATCTTATCTCTGTGTCACATGAATCAATTACAGCTGATTTGAGAAAATGGCTAATGACCAGGCAGTGGGACATAAAGGAGTAGCAAGTTAAAAGGGTAATTAGAACAGAAGAGAGAAGCATTTGAAATTGAGCTTCACAGAAGTTTTTAACTAGTAACAAAACGTCCTTTCGATAGCATCATTAAACCTAAGGAGGTGACAAAAAAATAAAGATGGGATAAGGAAATGGAAGGCTTGCATACCTCACAGGATACCTCACAGCATCCTGTCTCACTTAGGCAAAGAGCCTGCTGTAGCAGAGATCCGATTACTGTGGAAAGGGCCACTGAAAGGTGATAACAGGGGAAAGGCTGATGTCCGACTGCCAGTGTTAAGTGTTTAAAGGAGAGCCATTCTGCCAAGAACAATACGGCCTGTGGGACGCACCAGAAGTGCTCCAGGAGGAACCCAGTTTGCAACCTAATTTAATAATACTAAAATGATAACTGGAAGATTGCAAATTAACATTCAAACTTAGCCAACAAATGCAGAAATTCTCCTCCACAGACAATAAGGAATCACATATAAAAACATTAATTATAAAAACATTTTAGGTATTGATCCTGGTGATCAATTCAGGGATTTAAAACACAATAATTATATTAATTCAAAAGAGAAATGGCAGCCACAAAAGATGAACTTCATTTCTCAGTGAAGGCTCTTTTCTACTGGGGGGGACATGTTAAAAAGCACAGCAGAGTTGTTGCTGTTTTGTTTTTTTCCCTGAAGTCAAGATCTAGCATTAGAAAACATGATTTCAAACTCTGATTCTATCATCTACTAATCTAGAGTCTTTAGCTATTTATACTTGCTGATTTCAAAATCCTAATCTCTAAAACACAGACAACAAAGTTTTCTTCTTCACACTTCACAGACAACTATGAAGCTTATAAAAATGTAAAAGTTATAACATGGAAATGGAATTGACAGCATTGAGATCACCTGTACACAGTTATCAACCAAACAAGACAAAAAGTCACAGGGTAGGAATTTCATTTCATGTTTTACAGCAGAGAGTAGTTTTTCTTCTTGATACCACTTGAGAAATCAGGAAAGATATGCTAACTAAATTTTAAAAATCAAAATAATTTTTCTTTTAATAAAAATTAACACCATTCGATACAGGATTATTCTAGAGGAACTACTACCAATTTTCCTTAAAAAGCAAAAATTATAAATGACAAGTTTGACTATCAGTAAAAATACATACCTTTTTCTCTTTTAAGGCCTGCATTGTTTGCAAACCATGACCTGGATGTCCCAAAGATAGCAGCCACACAAAATTCTCCGCCCATCGATTTGCTGGGTGAAATTTGTGGAGGTGGTTTAACTTTGCTTAAAAAAATAAAATGACATTTAAAAAATTACCATGATGAATGTTAGTTATTCCAGATAATGAAGCATTTCCTTTTACGTTCTACCCCTATGTGTTCAAATGTTACATGGACATGCATTTTGCCTTAATAACAGATGATGTGACAGTATATTTGGGAATAAAATCAAAATTAGTACAAAGTTACAAATTCTTGTCAAGAGAGCAATTTATGAGACCACTTAAAATAAAATTCTGATCCAGGTGCAGTGGTGTACACCTGTAGTCTAAGCTACTGAGCAGGCTGAGGCAGAAGGATCACGTGAGTTCCATCCCAGCCTGGACAAAATAGTGACACCAGGTCTCAATAACAAAAGCAACAAACAAATTGTTTTTGAAGCATGTGATGGCAAAATCCAAGACAAGTGACTTTTCAGATGGTTAACATTTCCCTGGAGATTTTAGAGGAGACCAAAAGTACCAATATAAACACTGCCCGGTAATAAAATGGATTATCATTTCATTTTGATATGTCCAACATGGGAGTAACAATATGGGTGAATGGGGCTGGAGCGGTGGCTTGGAGGTTGCGGTGCTTACCCGGCATGTTCAAGTACACAGCTAAGTGTCAGAGCAACGAAAGCCATGTGAAAAACTCAATAAAAACTGATTCTCTCTCTCACTGTCCTTCTCTCTTAAAAAAACAAAAAAACCAATATGGGTGAATGGAGACAGCATTATGAAAATGAAACAATACAGAATAAAATCGTGAAAGTGCTCAGACACAGTGCTACACAGAGTCAGGCAGGGCGAGAGAAGATCTAGTGAACTACGTCAATTATAGTCTTCCTATTTTTTTTTTTTGTGGATTTATGAAAATAATGTGTCTATTATTGATGAGGGGGAGAAAAGCAAAGTTCAATATTCACAGCATCTGAAACACAAATCTGTTTTTCCTATGTCTGAGGACACATTTGGTAACTGCTGCTACTTCAAAGGATTCCTTTATAAAGAATTTGCTTTCCTCTCTATTTTCCATAAATAAGGTTTCACACCATAAAATTCTAACATTCATCTTTTACTTTCTCTGCAAGGCTATACTTGCATTCTCTTTTGATTTATCGATATCTCCCCCAAAGCTCATTAGGGATTTTGCCAACCACTTTCGATATATTATTTTCTCCATTTCACGTCACAGCTTTGAAGGGACACAAGGAATACTTGAGTTCTGATGGCCCAGCCCTGCAGGTCAGCCCCTGTGTAAAACTGCTTGTTCTGCCTTCTTTTGTTTACTTTACTTTATTCCTTTATCTTTTAATAGAGTACAGTGGGATGAAAAGAGAGCTGGTTCTAAAGTCGGAAGAAACCTGAATTTGAATCCCAGTACTATTTATTAGCTGGGTACTCCTGGTTAACTTATTTAACCTCTCAGAGCCAATACAATATGTAAAATACACAACAGTAACGCCTACCTTGAAGTTACCTTAAGTATTATATTTGTATTTAAATCTGGTTCATAGCTTGTGATACCACCTGGAAAGTTCTGAGACTTGCAGGCTAATACTGATCCGGCCCCATCCTGTACTCACTAAACCACAAATGTTTTACTTTTTTATTAGTACTGAGGATTGAACCAAGGGGAACTCACCATTGCGTCATCCCCAGCCCTATTTACTACACATTTTGAGACAGGGTCTCACTAAGTTGCCAAGTCTGGCTTTGAAATTGTGATCCTCCCAAGTTGCTAGGATTACAGGCATGCACCATAGCACTCAGCTAAACCAGAGTCCTTGGGATAGAATCCAACAAATTGTATTTTTAAACACTCTGAGAGATTCTTATGTACATTCAAGTTTGAGACAATGTATTAGATAAAGCAGGTAAAACACCCAAGGTGATGCTTTCCCATATCATAGTGCTCAACAAATGCTTCTCTTCTACATAGCCAAGAGGTCTCACCTAATTGTCAAAAAATCAGATTTTCTTTGGCAATCTCAGTTTCCCGGTTCCTACGTTACTTGAAATGATCTCTCAGATTATTTCCAGAGACTTCTGTTTTAATATCTTCCCTCTAAGGAAAATAAAATCTCTGGATCAGATGCTACTATGATTGGTCTCACTGGTCTTCCCCTTTGAATCAAATTCAAATTCAGGGTAGTAACATTGCTATACATGAAAAAGCCTCTTCTTTCCATCATTAACATTGACTAAATATTTCACATAACTTTACAAAAAAAATCACACTCACACATAAATAATCAACACCAGTCATAATATGACTTTCAATGAAGGTGTAATAAAGACAGTTTAAAAAATATTTCCATGAGGGGTCTACAGTGGTGGCTCAGTGGTTGCGACACTTGACTGGCATGCACGAAAACCAGAGTTCAAGTTCCAGCACCACATACACAACAAAGCCTCAGAGCAACGAAAGCCACATGAAAAATTAAATAAAACTAATTCTTTCTCTCTCTCTCTCTCTCACTGTCTCTCCCTCTTAAATATATATATATATATTATATATAATTATATATATATATAATTTATATACATAACTTTTTTTCCATGAAGAAACGAATCTGGTTATATTGTTTGCCTTCTTCGTAGTTTCACCTGCTACAACTGCAATAACCTACTTCCAGAAAAGAAGACAAGCTTAAATTCTACACCTGAACAAGCATGTCCCTTTCCCTGTTATCTGGGTCACAGACATCAGTATTCTTTCTGGCTATGATGCTCTTTGCTGCATTACATTAGAGCGTATGTTTTCCTTCAAAGCTTTTATTATTAAGCTGACAAGTTCCTGTCGGCTTTAATCCTTAGGGGTATGGGAAGGTTGGGATAGGATGGGGAAGAGCAGAGAGAAAATAATTCTAGAATATTTCAAAAGGTGTTTACAATTGTGTGGCCAGGTGTCTACCACTAGACTTAGCACCAGGGAATAATGATACCATGATGTACAAATAAGCTTCACAGGAACACATTTAAAGCTTTTTGCAAATTACTGGATGTGATTTTTGTTGTTGTTTCTAAATCATGAGGTAATGAGTATGTAATTTCTTAAAAGAAAATATTGTTCCACTGAAGTATGCATATAAACAGACTTAAAAATAGTTGTTACTGGGATGGATGGCCATCTTTCTAATATAATCATAAAGAGAAGGAAATGAGAGGACATTAAGTTGGTCTTTGCACATAAAAATATATTCTGTTTCTTAGATAACAGTCTGATAAGCCCGTGCCCAATAAACTCTCTTATACTTCTATAAGTAACACATAATACAGGTTTGGAACATAGAAGTAAAAAGCATCAATACACTGTCGTTTTATGAAAGCTCATTATCTTCTACAGGAAATATTTTATGGTAAAAGTGCTTAGTTTATGTAAAGATTATAATTTTCAATCACATATTTCATTGTTTCTTCTTTCTTCTCTGATAGGGTCTTAATCAATCTCATTAGCAAGCCTTTGAGTTTAGTCAGGAATCAAGAGTTTATATCCCTCAAAATAATCTGCTAACAGCCAGGTGTGGTGATGCAAGCCAGTAACCCCAGCAACCAGGGAGGCTGAGTCAGGAGGATTGCAAGTTTGAGGTCACTATCAGGAATTTAGTGAGACCTCAAAAATTTAAAAAAAAAATTTTTTTTTTTTTTTTTTTTTAAGGACTAGGGATGTAGTTAAAAGTGCTCCTGGGTTCAATCCCCAGGAACCGCCACCACCCACCCACTCACCAAAACAAACAACAAGAAAAAAAAAACTTGTTATCTATCAAATAACAGTGTTACATATTAGGGACAGAAGATACCGCACAAACACATTCTTATCAAGTTTTTTTCCCATCATCCATCTTCATCTGGAATGATTTTGAAATTTAAGCAAAACAATCATAAAAACGTGTACATGTGGACTTGCAGAGGAAAAAGGATAAATAGTCTAACGAAAAAAACACCATTAATAAAATATTTTCTATGTGATCGACCCAAGTTAGAAATTCTGACTTTTGCTCAATTTGGCCTTTAAACTACACTTCAAAAACTCTGTCAGGAACACTTGGTAGAAGCAGAATGGCTTTTTTTTACTAATGTGTGTCAGCAACAGACTACGCACGAACTTTTCCACAATAACCCAGAATATTTCTACCACAAAATACTCTTTTGTTGACGTCAAGATAAAACATTGAAAACTAATACATATGTGAATGAAATTGAAAAGTACTAGCCTTGTAAATTATGTACATTTACAGATTGGTGACCCAATCCTTAAAAGAAACTACTCTAATGTTTATTACATATTTTTTCTTCCTGGCTCTCAACATTACTCTCCTCCCAAAGGTGTTACCAAATCCCATCAAAGAATATTTGCAAGTATTCTGGATATTTGAAGCTCTTATCTTTATTACTTAAACTTTTTTTTTACTCATTTTTAAGCTGATAATATAATAATGATATAATACTTAAATTTATATTGGTCCTTAGAAATTTATGGACTCATTCTTTTTCTTTTCTTTTCTTGGTACCAGGGAACCCAAGGCACTTTATCACTGAGCCACATCGCTAGTCCTTTTTATTTTTATTTAGAGACAGGGTCTCATTAATTTGCTAAGGGCCTTGCTAAGTTGTTGAGGCTGGACTCCAACTTGCAATCCTCCTACCTCAGCCTCCCAAGTCACTGAGAGTATAGGAATGTGCCACCAAGCCCACCTAGTCTTTTTTCAATGATCATACACGAGAACAAAACATAACTGATGATCTGATAGACTATTTTGAACTGATTACTCCTGCCCTTTTACTCCCTTTCATGTTTTATACATAACCCCACATTTAATTCTTTTAAAAAATTTGGTTCAATGAGCAAAACATAAAAGAAAAATGCATTGAATCCCACACTCATCATATCAGGAAAAATAACGATCATGGAAAATTTTATTTACTAATCCTAATACAAATGAACATAATTAAAAGAATAAAAAACATAAGCAAACCAAAAGAAACAAAAATGGTACTAAATGAAAAAAATCAGGAATTTAAATGTCATTTCTTTTGAGAAAAGACATTGAACCACAGACTGCAAATGATTTTCATAGCCAACAGAGGAAGTATAGTGATATTAACATCTCCAGGATTTTAAAAATATTTAGAAAGTCTACTGAAGTTCTGCATCTTTCTCCCACTGGCTTTCACTGTATTATGATATCCAGGCAGATTAACATATTGAATTTCTCCTGCATGTTTTTCCTCTACACGCAACTGCAAGTAAGAGGAGGAGGGAAAAATCCTTTGTTGCTATCTGCTTAAAAAATATAGAACTATGTTTTCTATCTGGATAATTTTACTCTGCACCACAGAATAGGATGTATGTGGTATACTGTGGATAACATGATAAGCAGCAACGAAACCAGAGCCTTCTTAGAAGGACAAAACTCAGAAGCAACTAACATAAGAGAGAAACACCATTTCTATCTTTTTCAAAAACATAAGTGAACCATCAATATTTGAGTTTAAATGTAAAATTCAATATCAGTTTAAGAATTATAAATAGGGCTGGAGCGGTGGCTCAACGGTTTTGGCGCTTGCCTGGCAAGCACGAGGACCAGGGTTCAAACTCCAGCATCACGTACACAACTAAGTGTTAGAGCAACTAAGGCCATGTGAGAAGAAAAAAAAAACTAAATAAAACTGTTTCTCTCTTTCTCTGTCTCTCTCACTGTCCCTCTCTCTTTAAAAAAAAAAAAAAGAATCATAGTGTAATAGCCTTCTGCTAAAGAAATAATTTTCTTTTCATGCATCTCTATGATTAAACTTTTAAAAGGAAATATTCTTTTGGTCTCAATTGTTTATAGAATAAGATCTCTAAGAGAGGAAATTATAAGCATTTTAAATAACTAATGTTAATAATCTACCTGAAATTATTCTATTCAATCATAAATTATTTTAACAGATAAAACATATGCAAATTTAGCAGGTAAGAAAAGTTTCTATTCTCATATAAATCTTACCATAAAAAAGGAAATTCATAAATATTCTCAAGAGAAAAAGAATTCTTTATGGGAACTCTTTATACTACAATCGAGTATTCATAAAAATACTACTTGAAACTTTAAATATAACTTGATGAAATAAATTTTAATAGATAATACAATAAAAAACAATTTATGAGTGAGGGACATTTCCATGTGGACTACCTATTGCCTATCTGTTGTGTATGTGTGTGTGTGTGTGCGCGCGCGCACCGCGTGCAAGCGTGCATGCACATATATTTTTTTCCCAAAACAATTAAAAAATAACAATTGCTTAAAATCTGTACTACAGGCTTAAGAGCTTAATACTTATAACACTGAAATCAAAACACAGTTTTAAAAATTTACACTGGAATGATTTTAAATTCCTATCTTACAGAAGTATGTTACATGTATGATTCTTTTACACTGTTTTACACAGTCATTCAAAATAAAATATCCTCAACTAACCTAGAGAACACAAGATACTGGGAAAGTCTAAATTGACTTCATTGTTGAGAATGGTCTGCAGTCTGCTTTCCAATAAGCTTATTTTCATATCGAAGAAAAAGCCACTATTTTAAAACTGACTCATCTGAAATTGCATAGATTCAAGAACTTAATCCCACTAGTGAAGAATAAATTAGCAGAAATTGTGACATACCAAAAGCAAAATCTTAACCAAGTACAAATGTCGCAAATTAAAACTGGTAAAAAAAATTTGTAAGAAATTTACATTTTAAGAGAAATTGTTAAAAATTTCATTTTCATTCAAAAGATAAATATTGCCCTACAACTGGAAGTACTATAAATATTTAGCATAATGCTTTATTTCAGAAGAGTAAATAAAAATATTGTCAAGCTGAATGTTAATATCGTGGAAAAACAGCAAAAAACTATTAAAACAAAGGCACTCTTATAAACAACATGGAAGAAGTTGTCAAATTGATATTCATTTTGCTGCCTTAATTTGAGGTTTCATTAAGATTTTAATGGAAAAAACATGCACCCCTGGTGAAGTAACGTATTTTAAAGGAGGACCTTTTAGTCTAGCATAAGTGACTAAAAACGAGTTTCTTGTGAGCTAACGATGGCATCAAACAAACCACAAAGCAGTCTTCTAAAAGACAGGCAATGATTTAAAAGTCTACTATATTTCATATATCCCTTTCTTTAATCTGGCGCTTTTAATCTTGTTTCAACCTCAAATCATTTCTGGTTGACAAGTGCTTTTGCTTAAATGTGAAGCTCACATAAGCTGTTGGGGGAATGGACTTTTCTTATTTAACATACAACATTTGTTACTCCATCTCTGGTTCTATGTGAAAACTTCAATCTTTATTACCATACTAAAACTCTTTTCTTTGTACTTAGAATGAGGAATTTATGCTAAAATGGAATTTAATTCTAAGTTTCTTATACAAAGAGATGTTGTCACATGTTGAATGTGGCATTTAAAAGCCATGCTACTCACTATAAGCTCATAAGATACAGGAATTTTAGTTGTTTTTAAACAAAAAGAATAAAGTTAAATTTTCAAAGGCTTTATACTCACGGGTACCCTGAATTTGTTAAGAACAATTTCATGAATTCTGTTCTAATTCTGCATTTCAAGAAGGAATGTTTCACAGTGAGTTATTTCATGTCATCTAGTCTTACATAATAAGGATTTCAGATACAAAATTTCAAATGTTCCCATGGCATATGAACACTGAAAATAGTCTATATTAAATAACAATCAACTCAGAGAACAATTTAGCTTCTTTTTGTCCATAAGAGAAAACAATATTGTTTCCAGTAAAACAGGATATAATGAAGAAATCTCAGGAGCAATTGTGAGAGCAATACATGTATGTTCAGAACTCTTGTAATTATTCTTTTAGTAAAAGTGATACACCTTACATCTCCCAAAATTTCCTTATGGCTAGCCTGCTCTTAAAAGCAAAGATAACATGATCTAATTTAAAGAAGCACCTCTACAAACATGGGATTTGTCCCTTAAACCGGGGATGGAGGAAGATACAGTAATAGTAGTAATATTTAATGAGTAATTACTATGTGCCGGGCATTCCTAGTATATCACTATTATGTTATGTATGACTGTGGTTTTGTTTCCTTTTTTTTTTTCATACCAGGGATTGAACCCAGGTGTGCTTAACCACTAAGCCATATCCCCAGTCCTTTTTATATTTTTTATTTATTTTTTACTTTGAGAGACAGGGTCTCACTAAGTTGTTTAGGGCCTTGCTAAGTTGCTGAAGCTGGCTTTGAACTGGCAATACTCCTACCTCAGCCTCCCAAGCTGCTGGGACTATAGGCTTGCGCCACCATGCCTAGTTATACTATTGATTTTATATATATATATACCATAAGTTCATTTAATTCTCACAATAAACCAAGAAGGTAGGTGGTACTGATTTCATTCAATGGATGAGGAAAATAAGAAACAAGGAGGTTTTAGAAAATTATCAGAAATCATATAGCTAGTAAATGAATAAGGTGGGATTTAACACATAGGCAGTCTGCTTCTGGAGCCCTGACTCTTAAACATTAAAACATTTTATATCAAGTTTTTAATGCATTCTATTTCACAACTTTAAATAAAAACATGAAACCTATTTCTTTGCTATGATTATTATGTCCAAGACTTAAAAAGCTGCATAATATATATTATAAAAGAATTTACTAAATTAAGCTATGATGAGTAGGTGCTAATAATTCAAAATAAAAAATCATTTTGGAGTTTTTATGTGAATACATATTTTCTTATCACATGGCTAATTATATACATAAACTATCCAAAACAACTCAATATTGTCCTTTTAGGACAAAATAAAATGCAGTAAATTTTTATAGGGCACTTTTAGTATACCTTTAATATATTTATTTTTCAAACTAACTCACATCCTCTAATATTAAGCAAGATAGGTGGGGAACTTCCATCACTACACTATCCAAAGCTCTAAACTTGGGAGATAGCCATGTCTTATAATATCTACCAGCACTATGAGAGAATTCTTCCATTTTTTTTCTTTTTTTAAATACACATATTTTTTTTTCTTTCTAAGGAATGAAGAAAAACCACGAAAACTGCTTTTTTAAAGCTTAAACATCAACATTCATATCTTATCTACAAATTACTCAATAATTTGGTACATCTATCTGTGATCAGGCCATGCAACTGAAAACAAAACTACAAAACAGAATTACTTTTTGAGAGTACAGCAAATGAATTAGGCATGCGGGACTGAACTGGAACTCACCATGGAGCTTTTATGGAAAAACACCCCGCTCCAAAGAGATAAGGCCTTCATGGAAAAGGGGGAAAATGCACAAAAAAATTAGATGAAAACTCAATTAACATTAATAAATACATGTATATCATACTGTTACAGGGCATGGATAAAAATAACTAAAAAATTAGCAATCACTTGCAATTCTGCTGTTCATACCGTCTGACATAATCCAATAAACAGTATAGTAACAAGTGCTTAATTTTCAGAATTAGGAATTTAAAATATTTCTATTTCTCCCCCTTTTCTGGAGTATATCAGCATTTAGCATTTCTAACTTAAAATAATATTCACTGCTAAGGCCCTTAAAAGCAAGGTACAAATTAAATGGAAAAAATCAGATGGAGACAAGCAATCCATGTGTGATTGTATGACACAAAATGTTTAAAATTAGCTAAAGAAAACGGAATAAAAATTTTGATATTAGACACTTTGCAGTCTCACATCTAAAAAAAAAAAAGGACTTACTTCTCAAGCTGTTTGTTTGTTTTAAGTTGAACTGCATACTTTTGGCCAAAGGAATAAACTCTAAGTACATATAATATGATTTTTCTCTAATTCTGGACACATTTTAGGAACTTTTGCATGTCTCTTAGTAATGGCACAAGAGACCTCTTCTACCTAGTACATTCTGGGCTAGTTTGGAATACAGTAAACTAAAACTACAACTACATGTTTTAAATACAACTAGGGATACAAAGTCAAACTTCAGTATACACATATTTCTACTTAAAATTCTGTTCCCAGTATTTAAGACATTATGTATATTTGCACACAAGTAGGTCTCAATGATTTAATTACATCCAAAACAAAATTTTAATATAGAATTTGACCTTTGGAAGACATAACAAATGGAAGAGGAAGGCGTATTGGTAAAACTTGGCCATTTTCTTCTTCAAATTTAGAGCTTGGAATTTTTTTTAAATTCTGCTAATTAGCATTGATTTCCCATTAAATTGAGTACATTTGACTACAAACTAAAACTTGAGCAATATGTTTTCATAACAGTAATATAATCTGAGGCTTGAAGCACAGGAGATACAAAAAAGGAACAAAAACATGAGAGAGAACTAAAAGAGAGCAAGAAAAAAGGAGAAATGAGAAATTATTTTTAAAAAGGTTAAGCAAGGACAGCTCTCACACAGTTAGCATAAGAACATGACCAGGGATACATTGCCATCACTCACATTTAAAATAGTGGATTTAAAACATTTTTTACTGTGACCTGTAGAAAAACATTTTAAGGTACAAGTTGGTATATACATGAACACATAAAAAGAATGAAATAACAATTCAGTGAATGTTTTTCATTTGTAATAAATATTACTATTTTCCATTTCAACATTCAGTAAACATTAATGCTGGGTTTTTGTTACAATGTAAATAAAAAGTGTATTTTAACAGAAACACTGGCTAGGGTCTGAGATTTTGTATTCCAAAAACCTACTAGGTAACACCAATGCTGCTGATATGCAGAACCAGTAGCAAAATTGCAGTTATTCTGTTCTATTTCAGTAAAGAAAAAATGTTGGCCACAATCTCCTTATCTGGTTTCAAACTAACTAATCACATTGAAAATAAAATGTTTCTAGAGTTCACCCTGTGTTTGGAAAAACACAATAAAAAATTGAGACTAACTGAAGCGTCTAGTCTCTCAATAGCAGAGTAACAAGATACAGAAATGATCAAAAAGTAAAAGGTTCAAGTCACTGCTAGATGCCCAGAAAAACCTCCAAAATAAAGAGGTTTGGGCTGGCACATGGGACACAAATTCTTTAACTTTATTTTATTACACAGGACACCTGAAATAATCAAATAGTCCAAATGAATCTGGCAGAAATGCTTGCAGCCAGGAAGAACCAGATCTAAGCTGTTCTTTAGTGTATACTGCACCAACACGAATAGTCTCCCATCTCATCTCAAACATCAGAATACAGCTGCTTTGTTTTAAGGAATTTGAAATTTGTACTCATTCCTTTGTGATTTACAATATTTCTCCATGGATACCAAAAATGAAACAAACCCTTTAAGTTTATACATTTCAAAATAACCTGAGAACCAGTAACTATCTTTTAGAATTAAGTTTTTTTGATATACAAAATGGAAAAATGTTATTCAAACCAATGACATATAAACTTGAAAAAAATCTGGATTTTCCTTTCCATTCAGTAACAACACATTACCAACAAGGAGACGTCCTTACCCCACGATGCCAAAATGCACTGTAAGTCTCCAGACACTGTAGCAAACAGGCCTGTAGTGGAAACTGCACCCTCAGTTAAAAGTCACTACTCACTACCCACAGCATAACTAATCCCCTTGTTTAAAAGCTATCCAACTTCAACCAAGTAAGGAGCCACTGACTAACACTAAACAACAAAAAGGACAAGGACTGGGATGACAAGGTGAAAACCTGGTTTAATCTATGGACTTGGCATGTACTCAATCTATATTCACCTACTTCTTTGCCTAGTCCGACAAATTGGACCGCTGCCACATACACAGGAAAGAATATCTACCAACTCCAGAGTATTATAGTAACTGACGTAATTACTGACTTTGTAAGGGAAGTGTCAGCTGCTCTTTTGAAATGTGCCTGCTTAATCTTTCCTTAGTAGCAAAAGAATGAAAATATGAAGTCACAAAGTAAAAGTCCCTGATCCAGCTGTCTTCACCTAGGACTCTCTGCTCCCCTCCAAAAGCCCACAGCTGCAGTTTTGTATTGGAGTGAAAAGAGGGCAGGGAGAAAACAGTATGAGAGTGGGACTGAGGGTTGAATTAAAGACTTTCTGTATTACAACAGGCAACTCCAATTACTGAATTTGGATCCGAAGAATTTGTGCTTTCCAATCAAGTTTTAGCAGGCCTAACCTGCCATATAAAACCTGTTCACTGTGTCATAATTATGACTACTTTGAACTGAATTCCAATTGGAAAAAAAAGCTCAGAAAAAACTAGTTAAAAGCAACATTTTTAGAGAATTATTTATAGACCACTATGAAATGACCTGGCCATTAGTTCTCCAAGGAATTCTGGAGTCTCTTAGGACACAGGCAAGAGTTATGTTTTACAACATACAATTCATTTTATTTAAGTCACTAAACTCTCAATCTTTTTGTTGAATGCCACATACACCACCAAGTCTTTGGGTCTATTAGCAGAAAAAAAAAAAAGGGCAAATGTCAACTTTTTTAAAGTAAGGAAAAAGTTTAACTAGATTTGATATGAACATGCTGAAACCCTCTATAACCTGACTCTAGCGCTAAAAGATTACTAATGCTGATTCTGTTTAGTATCTTCAAAGGGAAAGAAGAATCTGGAGTCTAAGAGATGAATTCTACAAACATGTTGTACAAATTCTGTTTTTCAATTGATCATATTCTATGAGCAGGTTCTATCACAAAGCAAACATCAGAACGAGCCTATCTTAATAAATATATTGAAAAGAGAGAAAGTCACACAATGTTATATGTAAAACACCAAAAATAAATCACATTACTATGAAAACAAATTCTAGGACCTCTAGTGCCTTCACATTGTGTGTGCCTAATTTTAATTGCTCCTAAAAGGGATCTATGACAGTATTGGCTCTCAATCTAATGCTCTGCAAAGCAAACTAAACCTGAAACAGACAATTGTCTAAGTTGAGACATATTTGACATGCCAATTTAAATTACAAACTCAAGATGTAAAAGATTTTCATTAGAAAAACATAGATAGTGGGGCTGGAGCGGTGACTCAGCAGTTACAGCGCTTGCCTGGCATGTACAAGTATGCGAGTTCAAACCCCAGCACCACGTACACAACGAAGTGTCTAAGGAATGAAAGTCACATGAAAAGCTAAATAAAAAATTAGTAAAAATCGTTTCTCTCTTTCTCACTTTCCCTTTCTTTTAAAAAAAGAAAAACATAGATAATGTTCAAATTCTGCCATATGTGACAGAAAAGAGACTAGTATAGCATAAATAATGTCAAACTTTTGTAGAATGCTATGCTTGCTGACTTTTAATACAATATGTAGTAGACTTCATCCAAAAAATTCACAGATTTACATTAAGATGCAATAAACTATGGTATGGTTTAAATACTCTACTTATTTAGCATACCCAAAAATGGAAACTCAAACTATGGAAAATATATCACACATGCAGACATAAGAACATATATTCTAATGAAAATATACTGTCCATTATTTTATATCTGGAACCAAACTAATAGTTACACAGGACAGGGATGGGAGGTGGGAATTTGACACCTGCAATTTTATTGGGTAGATCTTTCTCCAGTTCCTAATTCTCAGAGCTTAGCCTATAAGATTTAGAGCTCAGGTCAAACTGTCTTTATAAGCCAAGGTGAACCTGGTTAAGTTAAATAAGGAATGAACCTTCTTCAAAGTTGCTCTATGCCAACAACTTGCTACTTACTTAGGTAGCAAGCTCTGATGACAACTGCTTTACCCATACCAACAGGAAGTAGTCAGGTAAGTGCTACTAATTGCTTCAACTTGTAAATAAAAGCAAACACGTCTGTTTTTGGGACTTGTATTCAACACTAGCTCATGGCAGCTCAACAGTGGGGGAGGCTTTAAAATGAGTCTATCCAATCTAAGAACAGATGAAAACTCACACTCAATAAGACCCAAAAGATTATAATCTAAATAAATAAATAAATGTGTGTATGTGTGTGGATCTATAGATTTTAGATGATGAAACTGAAAGGACAGATAATAAGTGGGTGAACCAATATGAAAAATGAAGGCTTCAGATTCCCTCTTATTTTCTACTACCATTCTGTTTCTACAGGGTGAAGTCCAAAGTTGCTACCATCTACCCCAAATTACTTACAGAGAAATGAATAAATATAATGGAGAGAAAAGAAGAGAGTAGAAAGCTACTTTCATTTAAGGAAAAGGAAACTAAAAGAATAAATTAAGTTATGTGGACTTCCTATGAGTTAAGAGTAAAGAAGTAACTTCAATTCTTAATTTTTACATTTTTTTGTACCCATGAAACTAGTCTGATCTCTTTCTGACATTTACTGTTCTCTGTGATTACCACTAAATAATATGTATACCTACATAATTTTAGGTTAGAAAATTTTTGTTTTGTAAATTATTACATAGACAGGATTTTTTAAAAAACTTTATCCTAGTTTGATTCAACCAAACATCTACCAACTGCTAATAATAATGCCTACCACAAAAACCTAACTTCCAAGACACAGAACAATTTATTTGTACAGCGTTAAAGTAGGTGAGGAGCAGCGTGACGGTGCTAGGAGGTGAGGCCTTTGGAAGGTGATTAAATCATGAGAGCAGAGGCCTCATAAAGTATATTAATGCCCTTATAACACAGTTCCAAGAGACTTCTTTGGCCTTTCAACCATTTAAGGACACAATGAGAACGTGTCTTCCAGGGACCAGGAAACAGTCTCTTACCAGACACTGAATTTTCCAGTGCCTTGATCTTAGACTTTCAGCCTCTAGAACTGTGAGAAATAAGCATTTTTTGTTTGTAAGCCACCCAGTTTATAGAATTTTGTTATAGGAGCTCAAATGGACTAAGACACCTGCCAATGGGACCAGCTCTATTCTAGCCAACTTTGCCAATGCTAATTTTTGGTCAATTCCTAACATATTTATCAAGATTTTTTTTTCTTCATCTTTCCTTTTAAGATCTGTCGTTATATTCCCAGTAGCAGGGGCTACTTTTTCCTATGTATGTTTAATTTTCTTCCAGACTATGAACTTATTGGGGGGAAAAAAACCTCATTCATTTGGGGGTCCACTAGACTGATTTGTTTCACAGGGGTCTACTGCAGACATTCCTTTCCTTGGCAATTCTCTGTATCTTTAAAGCAGATCAATACCTTCAGTAAAGTCACCTATTTATTTGTTAAAGAGTGGAAGGGAGGGAGATGGTTTCAAGTGATAGGAAATTAAAATTTACATTTAGAAATTCTAAAAAAATAAATAAAAATAAAATAGGTGAGGAGAGCCTTTCCGATTTTTATTTGATATGAACATGACTATGTGGTGAGGAGGGCTTTCCAGTCCTCCAGTCTCAGACTGCCAGAAGATGGATTCTGTTTGAATGGGTGATTGTTGAGGCCAAAAACTTCTAGCACTTTCTTTGCCTTCATCCATATACATCGTCAGAGGTAAGGAGCAGCTGTTGCCAACACAGGTCTTCTTTCCTCCAAGAGCTGCTTCAATGTACTGAACAACAAGGTGTAAATACATCTGCCTTCTGCCATTTGTAGTTTCACTGGCCTCATGTATGTCCTGGAGTGAGACAGATGGTCCTTGGCACTGCACAGGGATGTGTGTTTGTAAAAATAAGAGGGCAGATGTTAAATATGGTAAACACATTTTTTCCCCTGAAGGTTTAAGTTGAGGCTTCTACCTCAATTTGGATATTTAAATGTTGGTTCCTAGGCAATCCTTGGAGATCTCTGTCATAGAAAAATAATGCTTTGTGGTTATTTTATGCCTTTATGCGAAATACCCAGAACATGGGACAAATAAAAGCTGACCTAACCTAAGAAAGTATATGATTTTTTTTCTACGTCTATTATGAGGTATACTGGACATAGAATTTACATATCTGTAAAAGGGTGGGCTTTGGATCCTTTTTCTACATTAGCCACATGAATGCTTCATTTTAAAGACATAAAAAAAGGAGGTTCATAAAATCAAGTATGAGTAGTAAATCTGAATTTCCAAGCTGAAGGGAGACCTGGAAACTGAAATTTTTACTTGGCTCATCATGTTGGTCACCTTAATAAGGAAGCTGAATTTCTCAGTAAACACAACAAACTGTAGTGGGGAAAGGAACATAAATTACTAACTGCAGTGTTGAGAACTGATCATAATTTTAAAACTGATTAAATAAATACACTCCTTAAGTTCAAAATGGACAAAATCAAAAGGGATAAAATATTATCCAGAATTTTTTAAAACTCAGCATATGGCAAAACTGGAAACAGAGAGAATATATTCTGTTCTCACAAAGCAAATCTTACTTTTGACAAGGCAAAATACATGTATTTTAATGAAAAAAAGTTGAATTTTCAGATGATAAAACCAAAAACTATATTCTGAAAACTCTATGAGCCAATGTTTGGGTGACCTATAATGAAAGACAAAAGCAACAACAACAGTTTCTGAGTATAGCCACCAAGCACTTCAGTAAGTGTATTAAAGTTCTGTAATCCAGCAATGTTCAAATATAAATTACTATCACCATCATTGACGTGCTTACAAGTCACTGTACTCTGTACTAAAAGAAAGAGATAAAAAGAATAGTAGGCTGGGTAACTTGTGGTCTAAAACTATGTCAAAATCAGAAGAATTTATAAAAGACAATAAGCATATGGATTTTTTTAACTCAATAAAACTGTAAAATCTCTTCTTTTGATAATTATAATGTGGTAATGTAAAAGATTATTTATGTTTTCAAATACTGTGCATTGAGAATGTAGGAATAAGCGTGATATTAAGTCTGCAACTTAGTCTGAAACAAATAGGGAAAATATGGTGTATTACGGTCTATGCAGAGAGAGAGAGAGAACATGAATCATAAAGCAAATATGTTAAAACTGTTAATGTTTGGGAAATATGGATATGCAGAAATATTTTTACTGTCTTGCAATGTTTCTGTGTCAGAAAAATTAAAGTCAAGTTCTCACTTGAGATAGGTATGAATTATCTTTCCAAACAACTGAATGTAAGACATACCCAAAGCAATTTTAAAACTTAGCAGAAATCAAATGATTTGAAAACAGATACAAAGCCTAATCAACAATATGTTACATAATATATACTAATGTTAATTTCAAAGCACAAATAATAACTCAGATTCATAATACTTCATTAATAATCATTAAATTATATATAATAAGGAAGCCCAGTATATGTATTCTAAAAATATGAGAATTTTGAGCAAGCTTTAAAAAAAGAAAAGGGAAAGGGAAAGAACTTATCTAAGCTGATGAATTATGGCAGCAGAGCAGCACACAAGATGATCAGGAAAGAAAGAGTAAAAGACAGTGACAGACTTCATTTTTGTATTATGGAAAATTTCAAATATAAATAAGAGTAGACTTCATTCCTAACCACCCACACATATTTTTTATTAAATTTTAACATCTCGTTCTAGCCATAAAGCTTCAATCACAGTCTTAGAGTAATTTTGGAAAACCTTATGAAAGATAGCTAATTCTTTGCATTATAAGACAGCATGAATTCTTACATTAAAAACAACAGCAGTAAACACATACCAGAAACAAAACACCAGAATATGCTCTCATATCTCCCAGGAACTTCTGAATCAGGTTCATATGTTCCCCTTGTTATGGTTTTCGAAAACTTAAATTACAGAGAATAAGTCTGAATATACTTTTCCTAGGATTCCAGAAAGACAGACAAAATTTGTAACTACTCTGAAAAACTACAATTCTGAGGTGAATATAGAAGATACAGTTAATAGACTAAATTCAGCAAATGAAAAAAGAACTTTAAAATACTAATTCATGATTTCATCTGTTTGAGTTGATTCTACATCCAGGGAATGCAATGTCATAAAATGAAAAACTAATTGTAAATGTCAGAACATAACCTCTTCACTATTCATGCCCCTATTATTACCTTATTTGAAAATCAAGAAATTAACAGAAGAAAAATCAAAATTTTATTTAAAATTACACTTCTACTCAACACAAAGAATTGAATTAAAAGACATATTGGCAAACAAAATGTGATCTGGGATGTAGGTTTTCTGTATTTTTCTTTTTGTTTCCCTTAAAATGTCAAAAATTCAATTTTATTTCCGCATATAGCAATAGGATCATTTTATATATAAACATCAGTGCACCTAGGACAAGGGTCAATTTCTGTTACAGTGATACCTGAAGCTCAAAGGACTCATTCCTAAGAACCTTGATATTTCTTCACATGAAAGTGACTCAAGTAAAAACGAACTAATTAGCACAATAATATTAAGAAACAGCGACACAGCAGTTAAACAGTTTAATCTACTGTTTTTACTGGGAAGACCCTGAGGACTATTTGAGACCAAGACATGTTTTCTCCTGGCTATTTTAATGTAGTATTTATTCCATTTTAAATCAGGTTAAATTTTAGTTCATTGAAGGAAATAAGTAATATGTTTATGGCAAATACATTTTATACTACAAAATGGATTTCAGTGTTTTCAGAAAATTGAATATCTAATGATATCATAGACTTAGTAGTTTATTTTCAGAATTCCAAAGAAGTAGTAATTCTCTAACTAAACAGTAGAAAGTTTTTTTAAATAGGCAAAATAAGAACAAAGAAATCAAGTGAGTCATCAAGTCTTCAAGGATGTTAAAAAAAATCAG
Source organism: Aplodontia rufa (assembly GCA_004027875.1). Lineage (NCBI taxonomy): Eukaryota > Metazoa > Chordata > Mammalia > Rodentia > Aplodontiidae > Aplodontia > Aplodontia rufa. The sequence goes on along the minus strand of PVKS010013875.1, from coordinate 4,195 downwards.
TTGTGAAAAAAGGGCAAAGTTTAGAAAAATACCCATAACATCACAATGTCCCAACACTAATGAAAGATTATTAGTATATGTAAATTAAACCTCAATATAGATCATTTTCGGGGCTGGAGCAGTGGTTCGGTAGTTTGAGCCCTTGTCTCGCAAGCACAGGGACATGGATTCGTACCCTAGCACGACGTACACAACGAAGTGTCTGAGCAACAAAGGCCAAATGAAAAATTAAATAAAATTGATTCTTTCTCTCTCCCTTTTACCGTCCCTCTCTCTTTAAAAAAAAAAAAAAAAAAAGATGATTTTCAAAATCGCTGTCATCTAAAGTTCTCTCCTTATTATTTATGTCTGTCAAAATTTGGAGTCATTTTACATCTCAATCATGTCTGCAAGACCAAAAAAATCAAATTGTATGATTAGGCAACACCATGAGGCAGCGAGGACAAGAATGAGTAGATAGACCTTTTCTTTATTAGCTAATGCTAGTTTTCACAATTTGTCACTGCTTTTTATTCCCTGTGGATGTGTGTGTACATGGATACATGTGAGCATATATTGTGCACATTCTATAGCTTTTACTTAATCTGCTGCCATTAAGATTCATATGGCCTGGAAATGAAGGAACATAATCAAAACCACACCAAGAAAAAGTACATTTTATTTTTATTCACTCAACCCTATAAAACAGCTGTAAAAAAGCATCGAGTCTGAGGCCTTACCCTGTTCGTTTGGTGATGGTCCCTAATGTCATTGGCTGCTTGATTTGAGCAAGAGGCATCACTACCATCAAGCTGGGGAGAGGAGAGAGTCGGGGGTTTCCAGGATTATTGTTGGTGAAATTATTATAAGAGTCTTGGCTGTTCAGTTTTCCTACAAAGAGAAAAACCAAAAAAAAAATCATCACCACTGGAAACTTCCTTACCTTTGATAGGGTTTTCATTGACTTCATCAATCATTTCAGAAAGGTATCAAAGGCAGAACTGATGCAAAGAGGATTAAAATTATATAAATGGGAAGAAACCAAAGTACTCTGGTGAGAAATGAGACTTCATTACAGAGATTTTGGTCTTAAGGGATGGAGATTGAATTATCTTATAAAGAACGACAGTCAGGGCTAGAATGGTGGCTCAAGGGTTACGGTGCTTGTCCGGCATGCGTGAGTACACAAGTTCAAACCCCAGCACCACATACACAACAAAGTCTCGGAGCAATGAAAGCCACATGAAAAACTAAATAAAAATTGTTTCTCTCTTTCTCTGTCTCTCTCACTGTCCCTCTTTATTAAGAAAGAAAGAAAGAAAGAAAGAAAGAAAGAAAGAAAGAAAGAAAGAAAGAAAGAAAGAAAGAAAGAAAAAGAAAGAAAGACAGACAGTCAAAGTAGCTTGAGGATCATCTTTTATTTAGGGGGATACAGGGGTTTGAACTCAGAGGCCCTCTACCAATGAGCTACATTTCCAGCACTTTTTTATTTTTTATTTTAATGCAGGATCTCCCTAAATTTCTGAGAGTCTCACTAAGTTGCTGAGGCTGACCTCAAACTTGTGATCCTACTGCCTCAGCCTACCGAGTTGCTGGGATTAAAAGCATGAGCCACTGCTCCTGGATTGTGCCCCATTTTAGACAGATCATTGCATCCAACAAAATCTGCTGCTTTTACCTATATTTGGTCAATCTCTATTGGAGGGGGAAGGCCACTTATGCTTTCGATAGGGATTATACTGAATCTGCTGATCAATTTAGGGAATATGGTCAGCCCTCTTTATCCACAAGTTCCACATCCCTGTATTCAACTAACCACACTTTCAAAATATTTTGGGGGGGAAATTCTAGGAAGTTTCAAGAGTGTAACTTGAATTTGCCATGTACTAAACATTACTCTGAAACCATGTTAATGAAGTAATATGTAGGCATATCCTGCTGTTGCCACACATAATATTATAGATCTTCAGTTTCTTTCCAGCATTGTTTCAGTATTGTTGGGCATATATCTTGTCCATGAATGAAGTTAGGACTATGATGACTGGATCAATATTGAACATCAGCAGCCTTTTCTTTTTCTTATCCTTATTCCCTAAATAATGAATTGTAACAACTATTCATAGTATTTAAATTGTATTAGGTCTTTTTAACCCAAGGATGATTTAAAGTATATTAGAAGCTATGTAAATACAATGCAAAGATTATATGCAAATATTACACTATTTTATATAAGAGACTTGAGGACCACAGAGTTTGGTAACCACTTGACTCCTGGAATGGATCACGTTAGCATACCAGAAGGATAATTACAATCTTAACAATATTAAGTCTTCTAACCCAAGAACTTAGAGGATACCTTTCTATTTACTCAGGTATTTTCTTTCAATGTTATTTTGTGACTTTTCTGGTCACAAATTTCATATACATATGTATCTTTTTTTTTTTTAAATAAAGAGATAAGATCTGTTGCCTGGGTAGAATTAGACTCCTAGATTCAAGCAGTCCTCCTGCCTCAGCCTCCCAAGTAGTTCAGACTATAGGCACCGATCAGTACACCTAGCTTTGATCATTTTTTTACTGTGTTTTACTCTTCCTAATAAAATTTATAAATGGAATTGTTTTCTTAATTTCACATTGTTTTCTGCTAGGGCACAGAAATACAGATAACTTCTGTACATTCTTACTACTTTAATTCATTTTGTAGCTCCATTAATTTCTTGTGGATTCCATAACATTTTTCTCCATAAAAGATTATATCATTGGGCTGGGGATGTAGCTCAGTGGTAGAGTACTTGCCTAGCATGAACAAGGCCCTGGGTTCAACCCTGAGCCCCCCAAAACAAAGAAACAAACCCACAAAAATATTAGGTCTTTTTCTTAAGAGAGAGGGACAGTGAGAGAGAGAGAGAGATAAAGAATCAATTTTATTTAATTTTTCATATGGCTTTCGTTACTCCAATACTTTGTCGTGTACATGGTGCTAGGGTTTGAACTCACTTATTTGTGCATGCCGGGCAAGCACCGTAATTGCTGAGCTACCGCTCCAGCCCCACATGTCATCTTTGAAGGAAAGAGTTTTACTTCTATCTTTTTAGTATGAATGACTTTTATTGCCTAATTGCGAGAACTACTAATACAATTTTAAGTAGAGCAAGAATAGACGGTCATTTATTTATTGAAGGCTGAGGTTTCTTGTATTCATCTTTTTGAATATAGATGTCTAAATATTCTACCACCATTGTTAACAATGATTTCTCCACTAATAACCTTCCCACCTTTTTAAAAACTCAGTTGACCATGTATGTGTGAACCTATTACTAGATTCCACTGATTTATGTTTTATTTTTTTTTGACCAATATCAGGTTTTCATGAATTCTGTGTTTTTCTAGTAGGTCTTATTAATTCTTAGAGTTACAGAGAAACTTGATGACATTTACCACATTTTCCATGTTATAAAATGACTCCAGTGTTTTTAATTCAATATTTTCAGACAAAAAACATATTACTGATCTAATTTAATTTCAAATAAGAGTTCTTGACTTCTGATAAAAATTAACCTCATATTGTTAGTAATAAATATGGCATTTAAAAAAATAGAGTAACACATAAAGAGAATATTATGTAATAATCTGAATTCAGGCAAAAATTTATATGGAAAGCATTGATAACTGATACACTATTTATGAAAGACACTGACTTTCAAAAGATCATGGTTCAGGACAGAGACTAAATTACAAACAGTATCTAATGGTATCTTCAGAGGCAGTGAAAAGGTAAGAGTCGTATTTTTTCTTTTTTATTTTAGATAAACTGTTTTTTAAGTCCAGGCACAATGATGCATACTTGTAACTGCAACTCATGGGAGGATGATGCAGGAGGATTGCAAGTTTGAAGCCAGCCTGGGCAAATCAATGAGACCTCTTCTCAAACTAAAATTCAGCCATGTGTGGTAGTGCAGGCCTCTGGCAGTTGGGACCAAGGCTCCTTCATCATTGTTTTATTTTATTTTATTTTATTAAGAGTATATAGAGATACAAATGAGAGGGAAACATTATCAGACCATCAATAACCAAAGTATATATACATATTTATCCAGGGGTAATGCCCAAACATGGATGACCACCTTGCGTTTCACCAGTTGCAGTTACCCCCAAAAGAACTCTTACATAAAATGGGTTATCTCGTGGAGGTCTTTTTTTTTTTTTTTAAGAGAGA
>PVKS010013874.1:0-49714 GCA_004027875.1 Aplodontia rufa | reverse complement strand
CTGCTATTCCACTCCTGGGTATCTTTCCAGGGGACTTAGAATCAGCACATTACAGTGACACAGCAATATCGATGTTCATAGCAGCACAATTTACTATTGCTAGGCTATGGAAACAACCCCGGTGTCCCTCACTGGAAGAATGGATCCAAAAACTGTGGTACATTTATACCATGGAATATTACACAGCAATTAGAAACAACGATATTGCAGCCTTTGAGGGTAAATGGATGGTTATAGAAGAGATCATGATGAGTAAAATCAGCTTAACCCAGAGATTTAAGGGTCGATTGTCTCCACTCATCTGTAGAGGTGGGGACTCGACCCTGGACAATGAGAAAGTTGGTCTAGTAACATGAGTTAAATTATTATTTTTTCCTTGTACTAGGAATTGAACCCCTGGGCACTCTACCACTGAGCTATATCCCCAGCCCTTTCCTTTTCATTTCAAGACAGGGTCTCACAAAGTTGCTGAGGTTGGCCTCTAATTTGTGGTCCTTCTACCTCTACCTCCTGAGTACTTGGGATTACAGGTAAGTGCCACCATGCTTGACTTATGAAAAACATTTTTATTTTGATAAAGTCACTTTTCAGTTATAGAAGTTAGCAGTTGACTTGGGAGGTGTGGCTTGCTTGCTTCCTTACTTATTTACATTATTTATTTAGTTTTTGAGCTGGGGGGGAGGGTCTTAACATGTTGCCCAACCTGAACTCCTAGGCTCAAGTGATCCTCCTGACTCACCCCTACCTCCCTCAGTGGTTGAGATCTCAGGTGTCAGCCACCATGTCTGGCTCTAATTTATATATATATTTTTTCAAATGTATGATAAAATATAATTTTTAAAAAATTTAACACCTTCATTCTTCCACTAAACATTGCATTTTCTTATAATGTTTCTTCTATTCAGCTTTCTTATTAAAAATGTTCTAGACTATGAAAAGCAGTTTTTAAAAAGAAGCATTAGTCTGCATTACAATTTTAGATTCAACTTTTTATTGAAGATTATAATATGTGCATTTTGGAAACAAATAATCTTAGAATGATAAATTATAATGTAATCAGACTTTATTATAAAGATTAATACTTAAGTCCTTAAAAATACATTATGTAGTTCACCAAGCAGCCTAATTTTTTAAAGTCACTTAAAATTTTTCAAGTTAGTCATTAAACTTTAGAAATAATCCTGTGTAATGTTTCCCCAAACTTAGGAGATGTTTTAAAAGTATTGCTAATACTTCTGAATTGTCCATTAAAGCTATATAATTTATGACAGAACAACCTTAGCATCATTAAGAAAAAACTAACAACTCCAAACTGACAAGTGTAAGAAATTTTAAAGTTGCACTGACAATTCAGATCTACTTCCTTTCATGCCCAGATTTACTTAATATCTCATTTGATTTTCAAACCTTCCCTTAGAAGCAATTGGAACAAAACCACCAGCAAGCTCAATCTCCATTTGGGCATGTAACCCTTTTACAAACACAATTACAGCCAAACACTATTGTAACCTGATTTGCATTTGCACTAAGTAAGTTACAAAGCGTACTGAGAATGCCTGCTATGCATACTACAGACTTGTTAGAAGGATATATTGCAAGGCTTCTGTGAACACTAATTAAAAAGGTTTTATCTTTCCCCTCTGGTCCACTGAAATTGTTCAAATGCCTTGCCTGCTACAACTTTGTTCAAAAACAGTTTTCAAACATGTGATCAGAGCTAAGCAACTATTTCAGGTGGTATGATTCTGTTTCCACAGTGGACAAGGCCCTAGAGACAAAGTTTCAGTCTAAACTTTTGAGTTTCCTTTCCTTTGTTATTTTGTGTTGCAACCTTAGCATTATCCAACTGTGGACTTTTATCTGTGAATATCTAAATCCTGTCTTGTGGAAAACTAATTACTGAGCCACTGAGAGCTTCATAATGTCCTGCATTTAAGTCCTGAGCATCATACATAATGCATAGGCAGCAGTCTCTGCACTCTGATTACAGAACACTGTCATTAAGTGAGCAAATTAAAGATGTGAATAATTCACTGGCTGAGCTTATTGTCAGTGCTGCATTGTGAAATTAGAATTTCTAATAAGTACTGCAATTTTTTTAACCCAATTAACACAGAGAACATCTTGAGACTGATTAGTACAATAAAAATTATTACCTTATTCTTTTGCTTCACAACAGCCAAATTAAATACTGTACTTAATTATGCAGCATTCATTCCTTCTTTGCAAAAAAAGACACTATCATTTTAATAAGAGTTCTAATATTTGTATGTGAGCTAAAAATACAGTACATGCATCTGTAGCTCACTGTCTTTTTGCAAAGTTTTTTTTTTAAGAGTCTGAACATCAGTATTATCACCATTGGTGAATTATGATGACACTGTTCCTAAATCAAATATTTTCCCTAAAATACAAATAGCATACACAGAATTGACAAAGTAACTAACCTGTGCAAATTGAGTTGAATACATTATACATCTGCTTTTCTTTTGGCTCTTTAGATGCAGATTAACATAGATTTGCCCCCACTATACTGTTTGTGATTGAGGTTGAAACATATATTTAAGAAAATTAATTGATTTGGAAAAAAAAACAAGTAACTGAAACAGTGAGTCTTACCTCAGATGTTCATTTAGCAAACAGGGATCTGTCTGACTCCTGCCAGGCAAATGGGAAAGTCCAGTTTATGCTCGGCATGATGATCCTACGCAGAGAGTGTCTGCTGCCATGTTAAATAAAGAAAATGATCATTTAAACCGGGGCTTTTGTCTCCCAATATTTCCTCCTGCTGCCCCTTTCGAATCAAAGCCCAGAAAGGCAGGCACATCTGGTGGCAGTCCCTGCCCCTGACCGCAGCTGCCTCTGGAGAGCTCCCCCCTTCCTTTCCAGCTCCTCTGCATCCCTTCCTGGGTAACTTCAGCCCCTTAAAATGGGGGAAAGAAACGATGACATTGCAGGCAGAATATGAGATTGTTTGTTCAGCCTCTGCAGCCACCTCCTTCCTGTCTAGATATTTTACAGAAAGGGAATGAAAGGGGGGAAAACAGCGAAGGTGCTCTGAAAATCAGTCAGACACAATGCAATAGGGAGATGGAGAGGAGGGAAAGGAGAATGAGAGAGAGAGTGTGTGTGTGTAAAGGGGGGTGGCTGTCAGTGCAGATAAATCTGCATATGGAAATTAGGGTTATCCTGGGTACAGTTTTATTTAACTATGATCTACTGTTTTTTTAATTAGACCAGAATTTTAGCAAAGGAAAGGAAGGGTAAGTCTTGAAAAGAGAGAGCAACTTCTAATTCAATAGACTCTTCAAATTTCATAGCAACTGCAAACAGCAGATCCAGAAGTTGTAGGGAAAAGAAAAGTAACGAAATGCAGGGCATTTTTTCCTGCTTATTTTGTTTAATAAACAAAAAAGGACACCACCACCATCATAACCAAATAAATAAATAAATGGAAATCAGAAAGAAAAAGGGTAAGAATTGAGGACGAAAAAAAAAAACTGCTCATGGTCTTCATAAATTTGACCCTTAAAATGATGAAGAATCATAATGGGACAAAGAAATTGCCAAAAGTAGATCACTGACATTATATACAGAAACAAATAGCAATACGTAGTGTCATTTTAATATCAGAGATGTAGCATGATTTTTTCCTTCTTCAGAGAACTCCTCTTTTGTATCTCTAACCCATGACAGAAAGCTACTGGCCATAATCAGTTTCAGGAAGTCACCAAGAGGCACAAAAAATGAAAAGACAAATGAAAGTCAGCGTGTATGTTCAGCAGTGAGTGCTCCACTAGAGGTGTTTGTAGAATAGTAATTCATCTAGAAAGAAGTGTAAGTTAATTCCATAATCTCTGAGAAAATCTGATGGCATGGACTAATATTAATTCTTATCAAACACATTTATCAAGCAACTATCATATTGCAAACATTCTACTAGGTAGGAGACATAGATGAATGCTTGGTTCTTGCTCTCAAGAACCTAGAATTCAACAGGAAAAATAAAAACACGGCAATTTTATAAACAAAATGGTTGAGATAGTCTTGATGGGTATCAGTAGCTTCAGTGTTCTCCAACCACTTGGCTGACTACATCCTTCAAAACCAGCTCAGGTACCCTATGCAAGCTACTTCGTCCCTATGAACTTTAGTTTTGTCAGCTATAAAGTGACAATAATGCCTGCTTAATGAGGTAATAACAGTAAACCATTACTTTTTGTCTGGCTCATAATAATTGCTCAATAAGACTAAAAATTACAAATCAGTTCTCAAATTAAATGTCACCTCCTCTGGCAAACAGCTATGGATCCTTCCCCAACATCTTCAAACAGGTTCTGCAACTCCCACTGCTCTCTATTATATTGTCTTATAGCAGTTCACAGTTCGGAGCCATACCCTCCCGAACTGGAGAACATTTGACAAAGTCTGGAGACATTATTAATTTTCACAACTACAGAGGAAATTTGCTATTGGCATCTAACAGATAGAGGCCAGGGATGATACTGAACACCCTACAGATCTTGATTTCTAATAAAAGCAACTTGGGGTCCTTGGACAAAAGACTGATTCTAGGACTGAGGCAAAAAAGTATACAAAGTGAGCATAGAGCAGCTTATAGTGATAAAAATTAAAAAATAAACAACAAATTAAAACAAAACTTACACTGATCAGAGTGTGTCAGATGGACACAGAAACCATCTGAAAGAGTTCCCAATGGCTAATGCTGAACTATTTGAGCAACAACATACGCAAAGTAATACTGGCATTTAACCCAAAGTATAATATAAATATCCATGAATCCATACTGTTAAGAAAATAAAGTATTAAAAAATAAAATGAGATGTATGAGGACCTGGGTTTGATTCCCAGTACCAAAAAAAAAAAAAAAAAAAAAAAAAAAAAAAAAAAAAAAAAAAAAAAAAAAAAAAAAAAAAAAAAAAAAAAAACATGGAAGAAAGAAAGAAAGATAACATGGAGGAGAGGAGAAAAGTCTTTCTTGCAGAAGAACCCCACATATTTCATGTAGATAATCCTCCTTCAAGCAGACAGAATGTAACTCTCCATTCCACACATGGAGCAGCATAAAGTGACTTCCGTAGTGAAAACTTGAAGGGGTTAGCCTATGAGAGGAACTTTACAGTGAAAAAACCTGGAGTAACCTACGAAAAACAACAACAACAACAAACCTGGAGAAACATTACCTCAGCCAGGTGGTCAAATTTAACATCAATAGTAATATATGAAAGCCGAGCAGTATGAAGTCACAGCTACTCAGGATTGCTTGACCCCAAGTTCCTTTTATAAGAAATCAAGATCTGTATGGTGTTTAGTAGCATCCCTGGCCTCTATCCATTAGATGCCAGTGGCAACCCTCCTCCTGTGTTGAGAAAATTAACAACATCTCCAGACATTGTCAAACGTTCTCCAGTTCAGGAAAATCCTTCCCCAGTATCTTTGTAACAAGCTCAGAGAGTCCTTATGCAACTCCCACTGCTCTTGGTTCATGAGTCAATGCAGTGTTATTGCTGTTTCACTCTATTAGCCAAAAGCAAGTCATAGGACTAACCCAGATTGAAGTGGAAAGAAATACTCAACAATATGAATTCTGGGAGTCATGTTCGTTGAAGGGCCATTTTTGAGAGCTAACAATTACAATGAGCCTATAAATAAACACAATAAAACTACAAAGACTGACTTTATAAGATTAAAGTATAGCATAGGGCAGTTTTTTTCATCCTTGGCATTATTGACTTTCTTTATTAAATGTTATTTTTTAGGGCTGGAGCGGTGGCTCAGCAGTTACGGTGCTTGCCCGGCAAGTGCAAGTGCACGGGTTCCAACTACAGCGTCCATGTACATGGCTGTGTCAGCAACAAAAGCCATGTGAAAAACTCAATAAAAACTGATTCTCTCTGTCTCTCCCTCTCTCTCACTGTCCTTTTCTCTTAAAAAATAAAATAAATGTTATTTTTTAGAACAGTTTTGATTTTTGGATACATTGGAAAATATAGCAGAAAGTTCTCATATACATCATACTCAGTTTCCTCTGTTATTTACATTTTATGTTAATATGGTACATTTGTTCTAATTAATGGACCAACCACTTGATTATTAACTAAAGTCTACACTTGATAATTATTTACTTTGTTTTCACTTAAAGTTCTTTTTAGGTTTGAGGGTCTCATCTAAGATACCACATTACATTTAGTGTTCATATCTCCTTGGGTTCCTCTTGACCAGGACAGTTTCTTGGACTTTTTTATTTTTAGTGGTCTGGACAGGTTTGAGGAGTCCTAGTCAAGGATTTTATAGAATGCCCTCTGTTGGAATTTAATGTGTTTCTCTTGATTACATGGGGGTTAGGTCACATACACTATCAACATGACACATCACTCATTTTTCCCCTTGTTTTTAAGAAAACAAGGGAACACAAGTTTCCTTGTGTTTGCTCAGGCTGGCCAGAATCCTTATGGGCAGCATGATCTGCTCTTCCTCCTTACCTTATCATTTTCCATTCTCTTCATTTCATACTTTGAGTAAGAAATCTTGCTCTTACTCATGCCACATATGCCCTGCAAAGATCAGCTTAGCTTGGTTGCACATTCATGTCAGTTCTCAGCTTAAATCATCCCTAATTGGTGAGGTTTTTGTATGTCTTCCTATATAAAATAGCATATAGAATGCCTAAACATTCTCTAATCCCTTATGTTTTTCATAACCCTCATCACTTTATTTTATGCTTGTTTCTGCCTTGCTCCCAGAACATATCTCCATGTGGGCATGGCCTCATTTTATTCACTGCTCTATCTCCTGCACTTACAACAATACATGACATTCAGTAAATATTCAAAAGACATTTGTTGAATGAAAGAGTATATGTAATTGACAATTCTTTTAGTGTAACGGACTTCCTATGCTGGTTTTCATTTCTTCTTTGTGATATATTTTATTGAATATGTTTTGTAGTGCAGCCTTTCTAGTTATGAGTTCTTTTAACTTTTGTTTATTGTGGAAGATTTTTATTTCATCTTCCATCCTAAAGCTTAACTTTTCTGGGTATAATATTCCTGGTTGGCATCCATTCTCTTTTAGAGCTTGGCATATATTATTCCAAGCCTTGTTAACTTTTAAGGTCTGGACTGAGAGATATCAGTTAAAATCCAGATTGGTTTACCTCTAAATGTGACCAGTCATTTTTCTCTTGCAGTTTTTAAGATTCTATCCTTATTCTGTATGTTAGACAGTTTTCTAATAATGTGTCTTGGAGTAGATATGTTATGATTTCTTATCTTTGGAGTCCTATATGCCTCCTGTACTTGAATTTCTATTTCATTTTTAATTTTGGAAAAATTTCTGATAGTTCATTGAAAAGATCATGCATTCCTTTAGTTTGTATTTCAGGGTCTTCATTATCCCAATTAATCTTAAATTTGGCCTTTTAATGTTTCCCAGATTTTTGTAATATTCATGGTCTCTTAACACTCAACATCTTTTCACCTTGGTTGACTTTATTTTCAAGATTATATACTTTGTCATCAAGGTCTGAAAATCTGTCTACAAAGAGGTCTAATCTGTTGATGGTGCTTTCCATTGCATTTTTAAATTGGTGTATTGATTATTTCATTTCAAGGATTTCTGCTTGGTTCTTTTTCAGAATCCCTATCTCTTTATTGCAGTGATCTTTCACTTCCTAAACATTCTCTAATCCCTTATGTTTTTCATAAGGATTATAAAATACACTTCCTGTATTTTCTTTCTAATTTCACTCTTTACCTTGTATTTAGCTCATAGAAGAGTTTAACTGTGAACATTTCCTCCACTGTGTCAATAAAGTCTGTTGTTGAATTTTTGGTTGTTTGGGGTGGTTTGTTCCCTTGCTTTTTCATATCATAGTATGTCTATCCATCTATCGGTATAGTTCTGACTTCTTTTAAGTGAGGGACTTTGCGAACTTATTTTTCTTCTCAAGCGTCCTGGGTTAGGTGAATATCCAGATAATGATAGTTTAATTAAGTGTGTGATCTCTCCTGATCCAAATATCAGCAACAGATACCACTGAGCCCTATTAACTATAATCACTTCTGAGCCAAGCCTCATTCTATCCAACCTTATAAAACTTGCTACAATTGTTCTCTTCAGTTTCTCAAATTCAAGGATATATCTTAAATAAATTTCTGGAACAGGTAAAATTAGTTATTAAATTTAGTATATTTACCCTTAAGCAAAAGCTAAAATGAGGGAGGAAGAAGATTATGTAAACAGGAGAAAGGAAAAGAGAAATAGAACGAGAGAGAAGCTATAAAAGGGTAGTATACACCAAGGTAGAAATGATAGATTAATGAATTTTATATGAGGTTATAGCAGATAGTGCAAGATGATGAGTAGGGGATAAGAGGAGCATGTATAAACTAGAGCTAGGAAAACAAGGCTAGGAAGATTGATTCCAGTTAATGCTTTAAACCATTAGATGAAATACATTCAAGTAATTTGAAGGTATAATATTGACTATTGGATTAACAATTATTCAAATTAAGGAGTTATTGATATGATCAAAGTTGACATTAGATTTGTTTTAGTATACCATGTCTAGGTGAAGAATTGTTGAATTTTTGTTTGAATTTCATTGGGATTTAGACATTAGTCCATCAGTCTTTGACTACAGATCTCTCTTGAGTTGCAGGGGCACAGGAGCCAATATCCTAGTTGCTATCACTTCTGATCTGCTATGGTCCCCCTATGAACAGCTTCTGGTTATCAGCTCAGGGACCTGCAGCTGACTGCTCAGAAGGTGCAGTATTGTGAGTTGGCCGTTTCTATGTATATAGAAGTTCAGGATGCAGGCTCTGGAGGGTCCCTGTGATTGCTGTGGGTTACTGTGTACCTATTCCCCTCTACTGGATCCCTTTTGCAATAGTGAAGATCCTGTTGGCTGTGAGTGCAGGAAAGTGTTTGTGTATTTTCTGTGAGTGATCTGTGCTGCAGGAGTACTTCCTTAGCTAGTGCCACTCTCTGAGGTACTGTATTGAAGGGTCTTTAGTGGTTCAGTGGACTCTATTTTCCACTGCCCCAGGCTGTGAATGGCATGCATTGATTTCCCTGCTTACTAATTCTGATTCAATATCCTACAGGTATCCAAACAATGCCTTGTCACCTGTCACTTGTGAACACGGTTCAGGCTGTGCACCTATTGAAGCTGGTATCAGCCACTTTCTGCTGCATGACCTTAGATAATTTCTCACTGGGTCTCTATGTCACTGGTATTCAGGCAACTTCCCTCTGACTTGGCCCTGTGATCCTGGCCCTGCAATCTGGATCCCAGTAACCGTTCCTAGCTATGGTGCCTTCTCCCAATGTCAGTGGTCACAGCCTAGTGACTCTGCTTTCCTTTATTTGGGGGTCAAAGCTGCTTTGTTGTTTACTCTGAATCAAGAGAACTCACAATGCTTTCCTTTGTTTGGGGGTCAAAGCTGCTTTGTTGTTTACTGTGAATCAAGAGAACTCACAGATGCTGTGCAGAGCTTTTCACCCTTGCCTAGGTCACAGAGGCTGAACAGGGTTAGATGAGCACTTTGCCCACACAGATCCCCACCAGCTGTCTCTATTCCCATTGTTAGCAGTGACAGGGAGTGTTTTTTTTTTTCCAGCTATTTTTGTTATCATCATGCTTTAATTTTTATCTGTCTTTGCAACCATTTTTAAGTGGATGAGCTTAATAGAATGTCCACTCCCTGTACCATTATCTCTTTTGCCCCTCTGCCTTCTCTTCCATAGGCTTGGTTTTATAGTTAGGGCACTATTAGTTTGTTTTATACTCTGGTAATCTATCTTCCAGTCTCTTCAGATCTCGGACTATGTAATATTAAGTTTTAGATGTCACAGTTCTGCTTTCCTTTGCTGCTTCCTTTCCATGTTATGAGCAAATTGAGACTCACTGACTAATGCGCTTCTGCCATCTTACCTTTTCTTGATTTTCTATTTAAGGAAGAAATCCAATGTTAAGATAGTTTAAGAAAAATGTAATACTTCTTATAATAATACATGATTATATCCTCAAATAAAATGGTAAGAATGCTTATAGGCCATAAAACTACTAGAACTAGGAAATAATAAAGGCTTTAAGAACAGCTAAGTTCTTCTCTTGGTTATTTTTTGCTTATTTGCAGTCTTGTTCTGATTATGCCTGTTAGGCTGGCTGGACGCAGGGCTTCAGCCAGGCGGCATGACCAATCATGGCCTACCAGTCATGGCGACAGGCTGGGGGTGTGGCTTCAGCTACCTCATCTGGTCATGGCCCTGGTTAAGGGGCAGGGCAAAGGGCAGCTTGCCCTCGAAAAGAACAGCTAATCGGGGTGCTGGCAGACAAGCTCCAATGGATTGATGGATTCACCAGCCAATCTATGAAAGACCAACCCCATCACTGACTTCCAGTTAGCCAGCAAAACCAGCTGCCTGATGAAGGTCCATTGCCATTTTCCCTAACTGCCATTCTCCCTGCATGGGACCTGTTTTTCCCCTGAAGGTAGTCACTTCCCATGCCCGCCCTCATTATGGTGGCACAGGTGAAATTGGCCGGAGAGCAACAAATCCAATAAACATCTCCACCTGAATTTACAACAGTATCATTATTCCTTTTTCTATTTTTACAATGCTTAAATCTCTCTTTTCTCTAATCACATGGTCTTTCTTTTCTACTTTCAGGTACTTTTTAACTTCTTTCCACTCTGTGTGACTTTCTCTACTTATTTCTAAACATGATAGAAGATGGTTATTTCACAGATCCTGAAGCAGAATAACCTCAGATCAAGTACACAGGCAGCTAACCCAGATCTTTTCAGTCCCTATTACAAACCCTCAAGAGCTGGAATCTTCGGTTGGCCAAGGGATGCCAGTTCTTTAATATTCACATGGCTACCAAATGGCCTGGTCTTCCAGAAAATGCATATGTGGAGAGGTTAGGGGGATTCTTGGAGAAAGAAGGTTGCATGAGCTGAGCAGATACTATACAAGCTTCCTGCAGTTATAAATCATTTCAAGAATCTGAAATCCATGGAGTCTAACATTGACTAGAAGTTTTAGGGGAAGGAGGATTCTTCTAGTCTGCTTCATTTGGTCATTTATAATGTTCAAACAATATAAATATATAGAGTTTATTTAAAAAAAAAAGATTTGCCTTCACTCCCATCTTCCCAGTTTTAACAGGTACCTAGTTCAGTGTCTAATCTCTTTGTAACCTAACATATACAACTTTTGTTGATATATTAAAATGACTCATACCACACACATTAAGCTGCAACTTATATATTAATCAAAACATAACAGTAAGGGGGGGTTATCTCTATTTAATAAATGAAGAGATAGAAGTAAACTAATATGTTTCCAATAACAGCAGTTATTATTCCCTTAATTGGCCTAGACATACTCCTATCCAATGTGAAGATTACATTTGATATAGGTTCACTTATGTCCAGTGCTGGTTAAAAACCCACTTTCCCCACCAATTACAACTAAAAACTCTTGATAAATACAAAAAGCAAATGCCTTAGGATTATGAAACTGAAAAAATGCCAGATAAATTGAAGAGGAAACTCAAATGACAGTGAGTACTATTGCTTAATTGTTCTCCAAGGGTTCATTTGTGATTAAAGACTTGGACTCCAAGGTGATTTTGAGAGGTGGTGTGACTTTTAAGAGGCAGGGACCAATGGAAGGTCCTAAGGTCATCACCAGTGTGAAGAAGTTCACCAGAAATTCCTTGAGTTTTCATGAGTGGGTTGTTGTAATAGAAGCAAACCTAGCTCCTGACATTGTTTCTTTTCTGATTCCTGACTCAAAATGTAATCTTCTTACTATTATACACACTCCTGCAATTGCTATATTCAATAAGGTAAAGACCAGATGTAATGCCACCAAGCTGGAGGTGCAAAGAGAAATCAAAGTGGAACCCACACACCTCAGAAGGGAAAAGATAGGGACTGGTAGCTTTCACTGTCGAGCAGCGGCAGGAATTCTTCAGTGAACTATCAGCTAGGAGACCAACCAACAGAAGAGGAAGAAGATGGTCATTCCCATGGCAATGACAGCAAAGACATAGACCTAGATGAAAGTGAACTTGATTCTGAGGCTGAATTCATGAGAAGTAAGGGATTGCCACTTCAGTTTGGTGGGGTGTCTCCACATAAGAATTTTAAGGTATCTATGAACACAAGAAATAAAGTTAAAGTGAAAAAGAAAAAGAAAATAACAAAAGAAGTACTTAGATGAAATTATGCAAGAATCTTGGAGAAAAGAATATGAAGAAGATGACCACTTGGTTTCCATCTTCAGTTGAACAATGTGAGAACACTAAAACATAACCTTCAAAGCAAAAGAAACACTGAAACATAAAATCTTTCTGTTGAAAATACATTATCTTCAAAGCTAGAAATTACAGACAATTGGGAAAGATATTGGAATAAATATGGAGAACTATTATGGCAAAGCTCTCAAGAAAAACATCTAGATCAAATGCTATCATCTGAACCTAGGAACTTTCCTGGTACAAAGGAAGAATGGGAATAACATTACAGTCAACTTTCTTAGTATTATTTGGAGCAATTTCAGTATTGGGAAGCTCAAGATTGGATGTTTGATGCCTCACACAGCTGTGATACAGAGACCTGTGCATCTAAAACAGAAACTGACAAAAAAGATGAAAGTAGACTTAATATCTTTTCCCTTTTCATCTAACACAGTTGATAAAAAAAAAAAAAAAGCTCTGGTTCAAGTCATAAGGATCAAAAGAAAATACTTCAAGGAATTAATAATATAACCCTGAGTTCTGAGGAAGTAGACATAGCCAATTAGATTCTTATGTGAGTTGTGATGGACAGCTTGGTGAAGTTAGAGGGAGAGAATGCCCTGCTTCTGGCCAAAGTGAACCATGTGATGGAGGAACCAAGGAAAGCAACTTCTCCGGGAACAGAAACACAAACCAACTAACTCAAGAGTCTTCAGGAGCAAACATGAGCAAAGACAGTCTGCAAACTGATGGGATTGATGAAGATGAAAGTGAAGAAGATCCAACTGAACATAACTCCAGCAAACTCCAGAGGAGCCACACACTGGACATCTATGAAAACCCAGGTATAGACCTTGATGACAATGATTCCCTTCTGCGATTCTAAGCATGGCTCAGGACAAAAATATGGTGAAATTCCAAAAATCAGTCTTAGACTGGTCAAGTATCTAGATAACAATGTGAAATTAAGTCAAAGTACTTACACATGAGCAGACAAATAAAGATGAAAAACAAGCACATCTTCTTTACTGAAGAATCAGAAAAAACATTTCTCAAGAAAAGCAAAACTGAGTAAGGTAGAAAAATTCCTCAAATTAGTTAATGAACCAGTAGACATGGAAGCATTTCAGGAGTCAGTTTCTCATGATAATGTGCAAGACACTTGCACAAACAGTGATTCAGAAAAACAAGAAATGTCAGTTAATAAAGCTGTTGACCCAGTGAATCTAGAACCTATAAAGTGTCACACCATCTCTTCAGCCAGTGAACTAAAAACAGAAGAGTGAAGAAGTCGTTTTGGTAGCAACTATAATGGAAAGGCAGTATTGCACTCCTCAAGAAATATCAGACTATTCCCAGGTACAAACTAAAGCTGAAACAAAGAAGAAAACAAGAACTGAAAGGTAAATGCTCTGCCTCCTGAGATAGTTGCTGTACCTGAGCTGGCAAAATTCTGAGCCCAGAGATATAGCTTTTCTCCCATTTGATGATGGGATTAAGTTGGACAGAAAGGGCCAATTTTTCAACATAGCTGGCCACATCAGTCAGTCCTTTACATGTGACATTATAGTTGATGCATGCTGTGGAGTTGGGGAAAATACCATTCAGTTTGCCTTAATGGGAAAAAGAGTGATTGCCATTGATATTGACCCTGTTAAAATCAATCTTGCTTGCAATAATGCAGAAATTTATGGGATAGCAGATAAGGTAGACTTATCTGTGGAGATTTCCTGCTGCTGGTTCCTTGTTTAAAGGCTGATGTTGTGTTCCTCAGCCCACCTTGGGGAGAGCCAGACTATGTTACTATAGAGACCTCTGACATTAGGACAATGATGCCTCCTGATGGCTTTGAGATTTTCAGACTTTCCCAGAAGATCACTAATAATATTGTTTATTTTCTTCCAAGAAATGCAGATATTGACCAGGTGGCATCCTTAGCTGGGCCTGGAGGACAAATGGAAATAGAACAAAACTTTTTTAACAATAAACTGAAGACAATCACTGCTTATTTTGGTGATCTAATCTGAAGACCTAACTGTGAGGCAGGACAAGGACAAAAAAGCCATGTAGTAGTCAGAACATCTTTTATAGGTGATACACAAAATGTCTTCTTGTATTCACTGATATTTTGTACACACAGTCTTTAATCACCTCATGATACGGAAACTTTCATGAGTTTAACAAATTTTAATGAAGTGTTTTGAGACCTTTGAATGATATTATGTACTGTCGGTTGTACATTAAGATAGTGAGCATTTGATATGGAAAGAGTATAGGCTTGCCCCTGTGATAAGTTTCATTGTGTGGGATTTTTTTAATATTTTGTTTTAACACTTTGTATGTGTATAGATGTATATAAAAACAATTACTATATTTTAACAGAAAAATGCAAAAAAAAACAATGAATGAGTTATACTTTATCTACCCATTTAGCTCCTACTGAAATAATGTTATACATTTAGAGTCTCCCACCTTTCTTATCCTTTATTCATCTTTCTAAAGATAGTCACCAATAACAGGTATATCATTCCTTTGGAAAGGTAGAGAGGAATTACATTATACCCCAATACACTCTTTTTTTCTCCATTGATGCACTGTTCAAAAACCCCCATTCTTGTTTTTACTTAATATATTTTTAAATAGATGCTTTTTTTAAATCAGTATATCTTGAAGACATTTCCATATCAGTACGTGCAGATAGATCTACCTCATTGTTTTTGATGGCTGTTTTATATACCATCTTCTGAATATGCCATAATTAATTACACCATTTCCTTATTGATGGATGCTTGGTCTCTTCAGGCTTTTGCACTTACCTACTGTCTAAACTGTCCTTAAGTAAAATATATTATTAAACAAGCATACCCATTGGATAAATTCTAGCAGTTAACTTGTTAGATTTTAATTTGGTAAATATAGTCAAATTATTTTGATAATATTGGACCCAGTTTTAGGCTTCTTGTTAGAATTTGTTTCTTCATGTCAAATTTGCTTTTTAACATCATTTCATCTTATAGTTAGTATTTTAAGAGGTCCATTGCAAAATCAATGTGAAATATATTTTGTAATATAGGAGTATATACTTTTCTTTTAAAATGGCAATGAAAGGAGAAAAAAGATATAATAAGCCATATCAAAATGCTATGTACTACATAGTTCCATAATATGACAGATAAAAAGTAAAATCTTAGTAAAAATATATAATAAGTCATATAAAACATGCTATGAACTGCATAATTCCATGTAGGTGATAGTCTGTAAACAACAAAATCAGGCCCCAAAAAACAGGCACGGGTCTAGCGTAGTGGCTCTCCAGTTATGGCACTTGCCTGACATGCACGAGTACATGGGTTCAAACTCCAGCACCCACGTACACAACTAAGTGTCAGAGCAACGAAAGCCATATGAAAAACTAAAATAAAAATTTGATACTCTCTGTCTCTCTGTCTCTCTCTCTCTCTCTCACTGTCCTTCTCTCTTTAAAAAAAAAAACTATTTATATAAAACAGATACATAGCTGACAGGACTTGCAGATAGTGGGGGAGAGTTGATACAAAATGTTTGTATGACAAAATTTGTGGGTGAGTAATGGAACTATATTGCATATTAGTTGTGGCACATGCTATGACTCTTCCAAAATTTACAGGACAGAACACCAAAAAAGAATGAACTTTATGAAAATTTACTAAAAACATTTCAATATTTAAATATTCTTTTTATCCTTATACTTGTAGAAAATGAAAGGGAAAAGTTCCTTCAATCTTATTAATTTGAAAAGAGCACTTCGGTTTCCTTTGACCTATAGATCACTCAGAGACGATTATAAAGTGAGAGCTCGAAAATTTTGTGCATGTTAAATGTACTTGGTCCTCACTTCCTAATATACAGTCCATTTGATACCATTTGGACTTTATTTCTCCTTTATAGGTCTCATACATATACATATATTATTATTTTATGTTTCAAATTGTCTCTGACAGAATTTGAGATTCCTTGAAGGGAAGGAACCAAGAGTTCTCGTTCTTTTGTAACTATTACAGTGATAGAAATGTCTTAAAATTCTCAGCAATTCTCTCTGGAATATAATGAAATTAAATAGAATGGATAATACCTCTCAGAAAAACTACAGTAATAGAATAAGTAAGTCCCTTATGCCTCCAACAAGCAGTGTTGACATCCAATTCTCAGATAACAAATCTGATAAGGAAAGGTTTTAAGAAATTTGGCCAAGATCATACAACTTAGAAAATGTATACTATGGGAATCAAACTCAGGTATGCTGAGTTTTAAACAATGATGTCTACTCTACTCAAACTATCATAACCCATAACAGGTTCCAGTGAATCTGAATTGACACAATCTCTTGACATTACAATATAAAAATATCAAGAAGAAGCTGTAATAATTCACAGATTGTCTTTGTTTGTTATAAAGGCAAGGGATTAGACAGGGATCAGAGGTCTCATGTAATTAAAGAAAGTATATTTTCAGGAAAGAACTTTTGGAGCCCAAAATTCCAGCTCTTCCTGTTCCCAACTCTTCTGTAGAATTTTAGCTTCTTGAAATTAGAAAATTGAATAAGATTATTTTGGTGCAGTTTTGAACTGAATTAAGTTAGATTGGTGCAATAATTAGGTTATTATTAGGGGCAGTTCCCTAGGAAGACTTGATGTGCAAGAAATTTATCAAGGCATACTCTTGGGAACAATTTGTGGAAATAATGAAAGGAAAGTAGGACTTGGCAGAGGGATATGTTGGGCTGCCATCAACCTTATAAGACATGAGCTCTGAAGCTGTGATGGTCCATCATAGGTATCACAAGTTAGCAGAGGAGAAAGGAAGCCTGGGCATGTAAAGTAAAGATTGTCTTTTCTGGCTTGCCTAACTTGTAGTTAAAAGGAAATGTGTGACTTAAATTCAGGCCAGGAAGCAAATGTATCATGAGCAACCTCTAAAAATTGACCTTGGGGCACATAGCTTTCTTCCTTTGTCTCTTTCCTGCCAGCTGGGATATACCTGTGCTGGCTACAGCAAAAGAATGCCTCATGGACCATGAGGTAAACTTAAATTAAAATGTGAACACCAAAATGAAAGAAACTTGAATTCTGATAGCATGCAGTAACACAAGGTCTAGACCAATTACATGATTTTCATGTGAGAAACTTTTTTCCTTGTTAAATCACAGTTATGTTGACTTTTATGCCATTTGCAATTTCATCAAAGTCAAATTATTATGGAAATTTATTTTAAATTGAGGGGTCTATAAATGCCTCCTTGATGAAGGGAAGTTCAGACAAGATATCAAGAATGAGAAGGAGGCAGAACTTGAAAAAGCAAGAGAATATGGCACAGCTTGTGGAAACATTTTGAGGCAGGAAATAAAATAGTGTAAGAGAACAGAAAAAAGGCCAATGTGTCCCATACTTTGGGAGAGAGGTGGAAAGTTGTACAGGATAAAATTGTGAATATTATAGGAAGGCATCAAATCACAGAGAGTTTAGATTTCATTTGAAGCTCAACAGAAGGAATTTTAAGCAAGGAAGATATTTGATGGAATTTGCACCTCCTTTCGTCAGCTGCAATGGTTTCCAGTCTCTTTCTGTTGATGCCATCTGAATGCCTGCAGGGGGTTCTTTAGACAAGCTTCCTCCCAACACATTCAGGTATGGTTCCCTCCCTCAGGATCTACACACTCTTTCTGTATCCTGTGAATAGTAAAGCTTACTCTTTCCTCAGTACTCTCCCCATACCCTGCCACCACAAGTCACTCTAGAGAACCATTTGCCTTTAGATTTGTCAATATTTAGACTGAACAAATTTGGTCACCTCCTTTGCAATAAGGAATATGAAAAAGGGTGGAATCTCTTGAAAATAGAAGGCTGAACAACAGAGGAAGGGGTCCAGAGGGAACGAGGAGAGGAGGGCATGAGGAAGTACTGGAAAATGAAATCTACCAAATTGTGCTAGTTTTATTATGAATATACTACAATGAATCCTGATACATATACATAATGATAGAGATATATGAGTATATATGCACATATATATATATACACTATTTAAAAGGATAATGATGATGATGATAACAATAAAAGGGAGATAAGTAGAGTAGAGGAAATGGATCAAGGGGAGGAAGGAGGGGTCTGGGGAGTGACATTGATCAAATTATGTGCATGTATGAATATGCCATAATGAATTCCATTATTATATATAATTATAATACATACACCAATAAAAACAAAATTTTTAAAAAGATTCGGTTGCTGTTTTGAAGGTATAATACACAGTAAAAACTGACATGGTTCTTCTCTTCTTGAAGCTTACAATGTAATATGTGACAAAAATGTTATTACAAATGCTAATAGAAAACGGCACCTGTGGCAGTACTTCCAAAGTGAGCTATGAGGGTAAGATGGACTTAGCATTATTAGGAAAGTTATGGAAGGCTTCCATGAGGAGGTAATGCATATAGAGATTGGAAGGATGTGCAGTAGTGCTAAGAGGAGGAAACAAGTACATTCCATGCAAAATCACTTTGAATGAAATGAGAGAAAGATATAAAGTGAGGGGGTCATATGCAGTGGACAAGTTAGAAGGCTATTTTAGCTCTTGGTGAGAGCTTTTGTAATTCTTCATAGCTTTGGCTTGTATGGTAGAAATGGAATGGAGATGTGCCCAAGTTCTGAGGAATTTAAGTAAAATTGGAAATATTTGGTGAGGAAATAATCATGTGGATAAGGGGAACAATATTGTTAAAGTAATTTAATTTTCAGGCTTAGTGCCATGAAAGAATATGGCACCATTCATAAAGGTGGACATTTCTGTAAAGGGATCTGACTTTGGAGAAATAATGATGCATTCTTAATTAGACATAAGACTTGAGAGGTTTCTTCAGAGACACCCATGAAGAGAAATTAAGTAAAAAACTGTGTTGCCACATCTGAAGATCAGAGGAGAGATACTGGATAAAGATGTAAATTCTAGGGTAATCTCATACAATTAGTAATAGAGACTGGTTGTGAAGAGGTTGGTTAAGGAAAAATGTAAAGTGAGACTTGAAGGAGCTTATCATCATTTGATTACTCAGAATCACTGTGACTCCTTAGACTCTCTAAGTTTTATTTGCTTTATTGTATTTGTTATTGTTGTTGTTTAGTATGTTAGTAGTTACATTAGTTATCTGCTGCTATGTAATATGCCAAACTTTAGTGGCTTGAAGCAACAAAAATTATCCAATAATTTCTAAAGAAAATAAAATTGTATTATTTCAACATAATGTATTATCTCATCCAGAATCTAGATTTGGCTCGGTTGGTTTCTCTGTTCTATAGTGTATTACAGGCTGCAATTGTGGTGTCTACCCCAGGTAGTTAGCTAGTAGTAATGCTGCTATAAGAGGTTAGACTACCATAAAGTTAAGGGTCAGAGAGTCCACCAAGACTTCCCTCATATTTGAAACCAATCACAAAGTTTAAAGGTTCTCAAAACTACCCTCAGTTTTGATAATTTGCTAAAAATAATCATACAATTCATTAAAGACTATTATACTCTCAGTTATAGTTAAGGATACAGTTTCAAGTCAACCAAGGGAAAAACATGTAAGATAAAGTCTGAGAAAATATAACTCTGATGGACAGTTTCTGTTGTTTTTCCCAGTGAAGTCTGGATGTATGAATTTTTGTGTGCATACAATATTCATAGAAGTTTGCCAACCAAGGAAATTTTTCTAAGCCTTGGTGTTCAGTGTTCCTGGTGGGTTTCATTATACAGGCAGAATGGATGGATTACCCATATAGTTGATCTCAGTCTCCAGACTGACTGACCCAAAACCCTACCTTAAATTACATCATTGGTTTTTCAGAAATGGTCAACCCTCAAACCAAGTCATGCTACTATAATATAGAGTATGACCCAAATCCTCATTCTTATCATATGGAACGCTGTAAGAACACTTGCGATTACCTCCTGTGGTGGTTTAGATATGAGGTGTCCTCCAAAAGCTCATATGTGAGACAATGTAAGAAAGTTTGCAGGAGAAATGATGGGGTTAAGAGAGTTATATGGCTATGGAAGAAATTATGCTTAGTAATATCAGCTTAACCCAGAGATCCAAGGGTCGAATGTCTCCACTCATCTGTGGAGGTTGGAACTAGACCCTGGCCATTCAGAAAGGTGGTCCATTATCATGTGTTAAATCCAGATAAGGTGTAATATTATACAGTCTAATACTTTTTTAGAGATATTGTGGGTAAGGGAAGGTAAGGATATGGGTGGGTAATTGGGGGGGCACACCTGGCGGGTAAATCTAGTATCCAGAAACTATACACATTTTATATTATTTTGTTAAAAACTTGTATGGTTGTTCAAAAAAATAAAATAAAATAAAATAAAACTAGCAATATCAAAAAAAAGAGAGAGCTATTAATCTAATCAGCGCATTAATCCCAGTAAGGATTAACTGGATGGTAACTATAGGCAGGTCAGATGTGCCTGGAGGAGCTGGGTCATGGAATCATGCCTTTAGGGTATATATTTTGTCCATGATGATGGGAGTCTCTTTCTTTCTACTTCCTGGACTGATGTTCCCAGCTGCTTTCTGGGACCACACTACTTTTTGCCACACACTTCTATCCTGATGTTCTGCCTTACCTCAGGCCCCACAGAATGGAACCAGCTGTATGTAGATTAAAACCTCTGAAATCATGAGCCCCAAAATAAAGTTTTCCTTCTCTAAAATTGTTCTTGTCAGGTCTTTTGTTCACCGCACTGAAAAAACTGACTAAAACACCTTCCAAAGGCCAAAGGGAAAAGCTAGACTCCTTTTTGGACAAGGTTAAATTCTTTACTACATGCCTTTCAGGCCTTGTCATCTCAAGATCCGACTCTAGGAGAATCTACTTCCCAAGCTCACTCATAAAGTGTTTTTTGTTTTATTTTCTTTTGTTTTGTTTCATTTAAATCAGGATTCAACTCCTCATGAACTATTTGATTTGAAAATCAGTTCTTCCCTGACTGTTGGTTCCTCTCAGGTTTGCCATTTGGCCCTCTCTAACATAGTTGTTTATTCATCAAGTTGTATGTAACTCATAATCTTTAGTAATGTAATCGTAAAAGTGATATCTCTTCAATTTTTGCTTTATTCTCTTCATTAGAAACAAGTTTTAGGTTCAGCATAACTCAAGGAGAGAAGATTGCAAAAAGAAATGAATACTAGTGGAAGATATTATTGAGACATGAGAAGATACCTACCACAGCAGGCTTAGGGAAGTGAAGAGGGCAAGGTTTAAGGTAAATAAAAAAGGGTTAACTTACCTATCAAGCTTATGGAGGTAAAAGATGGAAAACAAGGTTATGCAGGAAGAGAAAATGCTAAAAAATACAAAATGAGTGATGATTGATAATAAATTTAGTCTTGTGCTCAGGTCTGTTCAAGGTAATATATGGTATACTACATTCTAATGCACTGAAAAACTACACGAAAATTCTTCTTATAAAGAAGGATCATTGCCACCTAAAACTTGTAGCTGCTACTGAATTCACTGTTTAATCCATAGTATTTGTGGCAAGAAGTAATGCTTAGGAGGTTAAGAGGTCATTATCTGTTGCACAAAATTACTGCAATAAAATAGCATGGGTCAACAGAAAGTCAGCTAAAGATGTGTTGCACTAGGCTAAAGGTGTATTGTATAAACACTTGGAACAGATAGCTCATAGAGATAACCTAATATTTTCCAATACCACAAGGCTAAAAGCTATAGCTGAGATCCACTGGCTCAGTATATCCTCAATGATGACAGACTGTATAATAAAATCATTATAATTGGATTTAATATTGGTCAGATTTTACTAAAATGCAGAATCGAATTCTAGGTTTAAGAATAGTTACTATAATGAGGTAAAATTATGTTTGGTTTCATGTAAGATATAAAAACAATGGCCTTAAACTTTAAATAAGATTTCAATTAAAATTGTGATAAACTTTCTGATACAGAGCTTTTACCTCTTGGAATATGTTATATTCAGCTGATTGAGAATTTTCCCTTGCAAAAACGCATTAAATTGTTTGATTTTGAGTCTGATACCTGAAAACATAAGAATAGATTATTAAATAGTGTGCTAATCCATTTAAAAGAAGGAAAAAGTTAGAATTATTCACTAATACACAACATTCAAATTCTGTATGTTCTCACCTCTTTTACCAAAGAACTAAATGTTGCTGGAGTAAATGACAAAACCATGCTGACTTAACTCTAATTTTGTATCACAAATCTCTGATAGTTACTCAACAGCCTCAGATATTTCTACTATATTTCTCTAGTCAAACAATTTTTTAAATCACCAACATTACATCACACCTTTTATCTCCTCAAATCTCTAACTTGTGCTGTTCTATCTTCTAGTTGAGGTATCATACAGAAAACAGATGAAATAAAACAAGAACTAACTCAACCTCTGTTTTAGTCAGCTTTTTTGTTACTGTAACCAAAAAATTTGACAAGAAAAACTTTAGAGGAGGGCTGGAGTGGTGGCTCAGCGGTTTCAGCGCTTGCCTGGCAAGCATGGTGACCCGGGTTCAAATCCCAGCACCACGTACACAACTAAGTGTTAGAGCAACTAAAGCCATGTGAAAAACTAAATAAAGTTGTTTCTCCCTTTCTCTGTCTCTCTCTCTCACTGTCCCTCTCTCTTTAAAAAAAAAAAAAAAACTTTAGAGGAGGAAAAATTTATTTAGGGCTCTTGGTTTCAGCAGTTTCAGTTCCAGTTCTTGGAAGGCTGGCTCCATTGCTTTGTGCCTGATGTGAAGCATAACATTATGGTTGAAGGCTGTGGCAGAGGAAACCAGTTGAGACATAGCACCAGGAATCAGAGAGAGACTAAGCTCCCAATGACCCACCTTTTTCAGCCACAGCCTACCTGCCTATAGTTACCAGTTAATCCCTATTAGAGGATTAATTCACTGATTATGCTGTTTTCTCATAATCCAATCATCTCACCTCTAAACTTTCTTGAAGTTTCTCACACATGAACTTTTGGGAGAATATCTCATATCTAAATTATAACATTCCTCCCCCTGACACCCAAAACTCTTGCTTATCTCATAATGCAAAATACATTTAGTCCATTTCCAAGAGGGCCCACAGTCTCCCAAGTTTCAGGATTGCCTAAAAGTCCAGGTCCAAAGTCTACTCTGAAAGTTCAGGCAAAATCTCATGTTTTCCTCTGTAAAAACCAAAAACAAGGTATATATATCCAATATAAAAAGGCACAGAGTAAGCATTTCCATATGGAAAAATAGGGGAATAGAAAAAAGGGATAGGACCAAAGTGAGACCAAAATCCATGTAGGCAAACAAGTCCTATAGTTCCATGTCAAGCATCTGGAGCACATGA
The DNA here is from genome assembly GCA_004027875.1 of Aplodontia rufa. Lineage (NCBI taxonomy): Eukaryota > Metazoa > Chordata > Mammalia > Rodentia > Aplodontiidae > Aplodontia > Aplodontia rufa. Next base: position 26,044 of record PVKS010013874.1, on the reverse strand, counting down.
CAAGATGATGTTTCCAAAGGGCTTGCGAAGCTCTGCTCCTATGGTCTTGCTGGTTGCAACCTATATGGCATTTCCCTTGGGTTGTCTCTGTTCAAATCCTTTAGTTTTTCTTGGCTGATGTCAATGTTACTCTTAATTTTGGGGGTCTCCACTGCAGATTCCATAGCTTCCTTCTTACATTTTCATGCATTGCCCTCACAGGTGCTTTCTGCAGGGATTCTGACCCTGCTGTGCTTTACCAGACCTTCTTTTGAAATCTCAGTAGAAGCCTCCATGACCCAACCCTAGCATCCTGCAGAACCAGCACCATGTGGTTGACACAAAGGTCTGCTACCATCTCTACCAGTAGCCAAGCCATCTGGGAACAGGGCTGTAGCAGTCTCAGAATGCCTGGGCAGCTGAGTATAATGAAGCAATTTTCTAGGCCTTCTGTGCAATTAGGGTCCTCCAATGGTCTCTTTTCAAAGAAATTTTTACTTTTACATCCTTGACCCTGAGATGGGTATCCTTTTGCTAATTCCAGAGATGCCCTCAAGTCATTTTCCCTTTTGTCCCAGGGTAAAATATTTAGCATCTCTTTAGTAACTATAAAGTCTTTAACAACTACAACTTCCTTAGCCCTAATATTACTTGCATTTTTCAGGCCAAACTCCAATTTTTCAAATCTTTCTACTTTGCTTTCTGCTCCTGATTATCACAACAAACTTGGCTAAAAGCCACCAGCAATATCCATGACAACCCCTGAAAGCTGTATTGCCTTGAAATTTCCTCCACCAGATTAATTAGTCTATCATCTTTAAATTCAGCCTCACAGAAAGTCTCAGAACATGGAAAAAAATATAGTCAACTTCTTTGCTAGAACATAACATGAATGGCCTCTAATACAATTTCCAATAGAGTTCTTGCTGCCTCTGAAACCTCATGACTCCAGTTTTTACTATTCATAGTCCTATCAGCATTCTGGTCTTTTGAGCTACCACAAGAATCACCCTTTAAGCTCTGTTTACAATAATCTAAATTTTTTTCCAGTTTATATCTCCAATCCTTTCAAAATTCTTCCCACAAATTCCAAAGAACTTCAAAAGCTTCTGAAGCATTGGCAAGTTAGCTACAGAAACAACCCATTTCTCAGTACCAATTTCTGTTTTAGTCAGCTTTTTTACTGCTGTGACCAAAAGATCTGACAGGAAAAAACAGAGAAAGAAAAGTTTATTTTGGGGTTCACAGTTTCCAAGGTCTCAGTCCAGAGAGCTGGCTCTATTTCCCTATGCCTGGTGGTGAGGCAGAATATGAGAGCAAAACAGTATGGCAGAGGAAAGCAGATCAAGGTATGAGAGTCAGGAAGCAGAGAGACTAAGCTCAGCTAACAAAGACCTGCCTCCAATGACCCACCTCCTGTAGCCACACTCTACCTGCCTAGAGTTACCACCCATTTAATCTTTATCAGAAGACTAACACACTGATTAAGTTAAGGTTCTCATAATCCAGTCATTTCACCTCTAAACCTGTATGGTCTCACATAAACTTTTGGAAGATACTACCACCCAGCTCAACCACTTTTAGCTACATTTATCTACATACCTTTCACAATTCCTATTACAATGAGAAATTGCCCTTGATCCTATCAGAGCTGGATCCATCATCTGTATAATGAATACCATCCCCTCTCATGTTCTTAATACTTGTACTTGTGTAAATCACTCCTTTTCTGTTCTAATCAACTTTTTGTACTTTACAACAGTTATACCCTCACAAATGTATTGTAATAGCCATTATATTCAAAAGTACTATTTCATTATCCTGACATCTCCATCTTGCCCTATTTCTCTCTCTCTCTCTCTCTCTTTCTGTTTTGGTACCCAGGAGTGCTCAAACACCAAACTACATCCCCAGCCTGTTTTATTTATTTTGTTATTTTGAGGTAGGGTCTCACTAAGTTGCTTAGGGGCTTACTACATTACTGGATCTGGCTTTAAACTTGCAATCCTCCTGCCTCAGCGCCCAATGCCTGGGGATTATAGGCATGTGCCACCGCACCTGGCTTTTCTCTTGCCCTATTTTTCTACTTCATTTTAGATCAAATTCCTGGATTATATTCCTTTATATGCTGACACACCTCTCATTTTTCTACCCAACCCACTTAAGTAAGATGTTTTTCTTCTACTACTCAACTAGAATGCCTGTTATCAACACTAATGACCTACATCTTGACAAACCCTATACTTAATTTATTTTCTTCTGTTTATCACTTCTCAGGAGCATTGGACCAAGTACCCATTCTTTCATCAAATGTATCTTTTGGATTTCGTGACAGACATCATACCATACCATATATATTGGATTTGTCTTCTGAGGACTAGCTTACTTATTGCCCTTTTTTTTGGCATTTCCCTTTTCAGTAGCCATCTAAATATCTAAAAGTATTATAATTTTAGGGGCTGGAGTAGTGGCTTAGCAACAGAGTGCTTTCCTGGCATGTGTGAGGACCTACATTTGAGCCTGAGTACCATACACAACTAAGTGTCTGAAAAATGAAATAAAAAAATAAATAAAATAAAAATTATAGATAAAGAATAAATAAAAATATTATAATTTTAGTTCTTACATTTAGGTCTATGAATTAAATTTTATAAATAAAGTGAGGTAAAGGTCAAAGTTCATTCATAAGTGTATCAGTATACTATAGTTTTGGCACCATTTACTGAAAAAATTATACTTTCACCATTGAATTACCTTTGCTGAAAAATCAACTGACCATATATGAATGGGGATTTATACCTGTATCCTGAATTCTGTTCCATCAAATGGTTGGGTGTCCTTTGGTCAATATCACACTTTTTTGATTACTATAGCTTTATTAGAAATCATAAAAAAAGATACTGTGAATTTTCTCTTTCTATTCTCAAATTCAAAACTGCTTTGGTAATTTAGGTCCTCTTCATTTCCATATCAATTTTAGAATGCTTTTGTCAGTTTCTACAAAAGACAATTTTCATAGACAAACCATTGAATCCATGGATACATTTTGGGAGAAATGTTAATAATATTGAATCTTGAAATTATGATTATACTATGTAATTTTATTTAATTGGATATTTTTGAATTTTTCTCAGCAATTAAAATACAAAATTCTGCACATATTTTATCATATTTGTCCATGTTTTCGATGCAAATAAATGGTTTTGCTTTATAGTTTAATTTGGTTTTGGTACTGGGAATTGAACCAGGGTGATCGAACTACTGAGTTATAACCCCAGCCCTTTCTTATTTTGAGTCTCACTAAATTCCTGTGGTTGGCCTCCAATTTCCAATTCTCCTTCCTCAGCCTCCCTAGTCACTGGGATTACTGGCTTGTGCTTCTATACCCAGCTGGCATTGTTTTATAAATATAAACTGCCTTTGTCAAATTTTGTTATCAATGTAATATTAGCCTCATAAAAAGAGTTTTGAAGTATTCAATCCTATTTTCTAGCTGACATTATTCTTTTCTTAAATATTTGGGAGAATTCAACAGTAAAGCCATTTGGTCCTAGAGTTTTTTCTTCCCAGAAGTGTAAAATGTATGTGTGGCAGTGGGAGGGAAGTATAACAAAGATTCAAAGGGTAGATTATAAAGCCATTCAATTTATCTTGTTCATCTTTTGTGAGCTGTGGTAGTTTATGTCTTTGAAGGAATTGGTCCATTTCATATTATTCATTGGCATAAAAATGTATCCTTTTATTGTTTGTAAAATTGTTAGTGATGACAACTATTTAATTCTTTTTCTTTTTTAAGAGAGAAGGACAGCAAGACAGAGAGAGAGACACACACACATACCCCACACAGAGAATCAATACCCATTTAGCTTTTCACATGGCTTTCGTTGCTCTGACACTTAGTTGTGTACGTGGGTGCTGGGGGTGCCGGGCAAGCACCTTAACAGCTGAGCCACTGCTCCAGCTCCAACTATTTAATTCTTTATATTGATAATTTGTGTCTTCTTTTTTTTCTTCATCAGTCTGGCTAGAAGTTTCATTAATTACATGTTGGTCTTTGCAAATAACTAATTTTTCTTTTCATTTATATTCTCTTTTTCTTTAGTTCTATTCCATTTTTGTCTACTCTTTATTATTTCTTTTATTTTGGTGACTCAGGCTTTAATTTACTAGATTTTTTTCCTACTTTTTTTTTTTAAAGAGAGAGAGGGACAGTGAGAGAGAGAGAGAGGAAGAGAGAATCAATTTCATTTAGTTTTTCATGTGTTTTTCATTGCTCCAAAACTTCATTGTGTCTTCTTTTTCTTCATTGTGCTGGGGTACTAACCCATGTCCTCACACATGCCAGGCAAATGCTATAATGGCTGAGCCACTGCTCCAGCCCTCTTTTCCTAGTTTCTTAAGATAGATGTTTAAATTATTGAATTAAGTTCTTTCCTGTTTCCTAATGTAAATAGTTTTAAATTTTATTATGATCAGACAATATACTTTGTATGATTTCAATATTTTATTTTACTTTGCATTTCAAAATGAAGGCCTGAGGGCATTCTATGCAAGCACTCTACCATTAAGCTATATCTCCAACCCTCAATCCTTTTAAAATTGATGAAATTTATTTTATGGCTTGGAATATAGTTTATCTTCATGAATATTCCATGTGCAATTGTCAATAGTGTCATTCTGCTATTATTGGATTGAGTCATACGTGAACCAGATTGTAGTGCTATTGTGGTCCTCTATAGTTACATTAATTTTCTGTCTACTTGTTCCATCAGTTACAGAAGTGTTGAATTATCTAATCAAAATTGCTACCTGGATGGAGTGGCAAACACATAGTCCCAGCAACTTGGGAGACTACAGAAGGCTCAATAGAGCTGAGAAGTTCCAAGCCAGGCTAGACAAAAGAGAGACCCTATCTTTAAAAAAAAATGTAGATTTGAATATTTCTCAGGTAGGAAATAGTTTTTCCTTTATGTATGCTGAAACTCTATTTTATAAATATATATATATATTTATATGTTTATATACACACACATTTAATATTGTTGTTTCCTGTTAATGTTTTTCTGTCAGATTCAACCTCCATTCTTCTTCATATTGAACTTAAAGAAAACTGGAATTTATAGACTGCATTCTTGCCCTATTTTCATGTTGGTTTTGGCCAATGAGAAACACCAGCTAGAAACTGGAGAGCTCTTAACCCTTCCCTGGATGGTGTGGCAAACACTTATAGTCCCAGCAACTTGGGAGTACCAGCTCCTTCCCTGTTGGGTTCTAGGTTGGCAACGGTTATGTTTCCCTATGAAATCACCATAAGTGGCTGGTAATTAGGGAGGTGACCTTCTCATTCAGTGATGAACCTCACTACTCCTGGTAATCTCTGCTGCCCTTAACTTCTTAAGTCTAAGGTGGATACTGGTTCCTTTATTAGCTCTGGGTGCATCACTATGGCTTTTTGTATTTTGGTAACCCTGTCCTCCACACCTATGTAAATGATCCCCTTTCATTAAACAAGCTTCTAACAACATTGCTGAGTAAGCCACCTATTATTACCTGTCGGAGATTCTTATTGACATGCTAATAATACTAGATTAAGTTAGAATTTACTTGTTTCTTTCCATTCCACTCACCAGATTAAAGCAAGTTGATCACTCAACATTTGACACTTAAAAAAGAAAAAAGAGTCCATTTTGATGTTTGACTAGAGGATGAATAATAATAATGATCATCTGTTGGCCAAATTCTCCTCAACGCAGTGCCAGGTCACATTATTCTCATATCTAAGCAATATTCCTTTGGGATTAAGGTGGAGGCAACTATGTCCTTACAGATTAAACTATGTGCCATAAATGATAAGCAGTGGTCCAAAACAAAGCAGAGGTCTCATAATACATCAGCTGAGCAAAATATAACACCAAATACTGTAGCCATAAACTGTAGTCAGAATAGAGGTCATATTTTTTTTTCTCATTTTATCCCATTTGTCACAAAAATGTGTGGTATTTGATTTAAACAGAGGAGAGTGATGATAGGTTCCCTGTGCAGGAACTGAACGCAAGGCAGAACTATTTTGGAGGGCTAGGACAAGGCTGAATCATCAAAGTAAATCAGTCATTTGAATTAGAAATTCTGTGTTTTTCTTCGAGTTCCACTAAAAGACTTCTGAGGGGTCATTTTTTTTTTTTTTTTAAAGAGAGAGGGACAGTGAGAGAGACAGAGAAAGAGAGGAACAACTTTATTGAGTTTTTCACATGGCCTTACTCAGCTGTGTACGTGGTGCTGGGGTTTGAACCCGGGTCCTCGTGCTTGCCAGGCAAGCGTAGAAACCGCTGAGCCACCGCTCCAGCCCCTGAGGGGTCAATTTTTAAAGAACACTTGGAAATCATAAGCAAAATGCTGAGAATAAAAAATGTTTTTACAAAAATCATGCTAACTTTCTCCACGTGTATTGCAAAGAAAGCTAGCAACAGTTTTCTTAAAGGAAGATAGGGCCAACTGACCTACTCAGTGTTTCCACACACGGGATCAGCTTCTTGCACCAGTCTGACCCGTGAGCAAAAGGTAACCTTGGACGGAAACGGGGGAAGCCGGAACGCCTCAGGGTGCGACTGAGACCACCGCCCCTGACTCACTGGAATCATGCTGTTCTTGGGCCAGGCGGGGGACTACCCAGCCCTTTAGGTTCCGCTCAGCTCTGCCTCAGACACTAGTCTCGTTTTTCAACGAAGCCCCTCCTTCCAGCCGACGCACCAATTAAAGGTACGGAAGCCGGCCGCACAAGTGTACCTTGTCCTTGACTCTTCGCGAGAGCTCTAGGAGCGCGAGTAATTTCTGCGAAGATATCGCGAGAGGCCTGGGGGGTGCGCCGTGGCTCCGCCCTTCCAGAACGCGGGCGCGCGGTGGCGGGAAGTTTGCTTGCTTCCGGTTTTGATCCCACGAACTCCCTGCCAGGAGTGGCGATCTTGGGGAGGAAGACCTCCGCGACTGTAAGTACGATCTGGTGCGACGTGCACGTTGGGCAAGGGCAGCCGCCGAGGTCTGGCTGCAGCCTGAAGCACCGGGTGCCAGCGCCTCTCACCAGTTGCTTGTGTGTCACGGGTGTGCCTTGCACCGGCCTTAGGAGGAGTGGTGCCCGCAGCTGATTTTCTCCCCAGCCTGCGAGGGAGCTCTCCTTACCTTGCTGGCCGGAGGTCGGCTGAAAGAGGTTTAGCTGCGTAGAGGCGGGCTCAGGAACCGAAGTTGGATCCGTTCCGGGAACACTTCTTCTTTTCACCGTGTCCGAGCCTGCAGAATCTGACATGGAAGGCAGAGTTTAGGTCTGTGCCGCAGCCAGGAACATTTTGTCTGACAGCCTTGACCTAGGCTGAGTAACGAACGTGGTAGGAACCTGGGGAGGGTAGAATTCCTGGAGATAGGGCTTCTTGGTTTTTGTTTTCCTTTGTGCTAGGGAGATGTTTTAGGAACTTTCTGAAGTAACCCCTAATCTTTCGGCTCGTTCCACTTGCAGGAATCTCCTTACAACTTCTCTTTGGAGTCTTAATGGTAATTAAAAAGAAGCTCGACATTTCAGGACATGAAGTAAATAATGGATGATTGTTATGCTGGGTCGACCTGCCTTACTGACAGCTTAGAACTGGAACTGGGGAGAGAATGGTGCAAACCCCCTTCCTTTTCTTGTGCCTTTGACAGCAGAGGAGGAGGACTAAATTTTTCTGGAGAATCCTATCTTGCCAGTGGAGCCCTTAAACGGTAGGTTAAAAAGAAAAGAAAAGAAAAAGTTGGAGACTGTTTCTCCCTTATCTGATTTTTCACAAGTTTGTTAGAAACGTAATTTAAATATCATTTCAGTTTATTTAACTTTGGTGTTCACCCAACCATGTTTTGTAAATTGGCTTAGTATAACAGTAAGGGTGCAAATTAATGTTAGTTCTGTACTTGCTTAGAGCAGACCTAAAAATATTTTGAGTATTAAAGAGAAGTTCCTTGGTAACTGATGTTCTCTTTTCTTACTACTACATCAGCTTTGTGGTGGGGAGCTGAGCACTAATTTATCTTTTACTCAAAGTGAATTCTAAAATTCTAGGACATTTTGAAATGGTATTTCCTTTTAATTAGTATGATAATAGTCTAGAACGTTTTGATAATTTTTAAGCAAGGCATACACTTTTTTTGTTGCCCCATTTGCTTCTAATCCTATCTATCTGTACATATAGAAGTCATGGATTTATGTTTGCATCAGTTGATTATATACATATTGCAGTGAAACTTCTGTTCTTGAAATATTTTGGCATTACCTACTAAGACAATTTCATTCAGTCATGAGGGAAACCATTTTTGTGGATTTTATAGCTATACCTTCTTGGAGACCTTAAAAGAAATTATCCAACTTGATTATGCTATTGCCTAGGTATAATCAGAATAACTTAGCTGTTTTTAAAAATCAAATGTTGCCTCAAAATATGAAATATTACAACTGAAGGCAGATGAAATATTACAATGAAAGATCACTAGTCAAGGTAGACAAAAGTATGTAGCCGAGAATCCTTTTTGCTGTTTATCTATTCTTTTTATTTTATCACCATATAAGAATGAAATTTTAGTACAGCCTGGCTATAGTAATCCAGAATATGTAAGGTCCCAAGGCCTTTCCTGTCTTATTATACATGTCATGAATAATGTTAATTCAAATAACATGAAAAAGGACATGCTATATTATGACATTTGGCATACATTTTATGAAATTAAATCAGGATTTTTATTTCAGATTAATTTTGAATCTTGATCCTTTACCAACTAATTTTGAAGAGGATACAGTGGAAATATTTGGCATTCAATGGGTTACTGAAACAGCATTAGTGAATTCATCTAGAGAGCTCTTTCATTTATTCAGGTATGTGTGTGTGTGTGTGTAAGTGTTTAATTCCCTGTGGGTGCAGATGGTGATCAGTTTTGTAAGTTACATTGCTGGATACTTTCTATACTAATTACAAAAATACCAGTGGAATTCTGCTTGTTGCTCACTTTATTGTCTTACCAGTAACAATATTCAAGCAGTAATAGCTGATGCAGTAATAGTTTTAATGGTTGTTTTTTATCGATTTTCAGAATCTTTATTTGTATTTTACATCATGTATTGCAGACAGATATTTAAGCTTTGAACTATAATTTTGAAATAAAGTTAAATAGCCAAAGTCTTTCAGTGAGCTTTTGAGAATAAATTTAGAGTTCCCAATTATGTCTTTCAGATTGTGTAGTAAGAATTTGACTAATTCTTTGTTTGGGCAGCAGTTTTAAAGAAATACTATAATGAAAAGTTTCAGATATACACAAAAGTAGAGAGAACAGTGTTATCAACCCCCATATACTCTTGTACTATAAGAATCAAGATGTTATCTCATTTTATTCCATCGTCTTGTCCCCTGTTCTTTTGTATATAGTATTTATAACTAAGCTTCAGGTATCATGTCATCTCATCTTTCAATATATCAGAATATATTTCTTAAAAATATGTGTTTCATAGGCAAGTGTCAAACTTTTGAACTTAAGGGCTTTTCCTGCCTCAGTCTCCCAGGTAGTTGGGATTAACAGGTGTGTACCACTGTGCCTGGCTAGGAACTTTTTTTTTTTTACTCTATGTTCCTAGCACAATTAGCAAAATTAAACTAGTTCTGCATTACTTTATATATAGTTCATACTTTGATTTTAGATTATTTTGAATTAGCATCAATTGTATGTATTGCTCAAATTTAAGCTAGAATGTCCAAAAACACATTAAAAATGTGTATATGGTACATTTAAACAGTGGACAGATTCTGGCTATTTTACCCTCATTCCGTGAGACCTTATAGAGAGACATTACTGTATCTGTGCTGTATTATATATTTTATTCGGAGAGCAGGGTGAGTGCTTCTTTGTAATCCTGAACGTTATTATAGTGAATGAATGAATCTTTATCCAGGTCATGGATATGGGCTAATTGAAGAGTTTGAAGGCAACTAGGATGAATGGCAAGAGAAGGTCAATGTCAGGAATTAAGATGGAAACAAATATGACTTTCTGTAATAACTTCAGTCTGCATAATTATATTTCCTTATTTAATTGTTCACCTAGAATGTTTTACGTATCTTAAACTTCCTAAAGATATTAACAGTATTTCACTGATATTGAAATCTGTGTTACTTGAAATAATTTCTGAGGTCTTTGCACCTTTTAATGTTTGCAAGGTCAGACAAAGGTGTATTTTATGTTCTCTTAAAATTTTTACTATCCAAATCTGACCTTTAATAAACACTCACAAAATGTTAAACTTCATCCATAAATAAGAGGTAATAAAACTATGTCATGGACATGGAAACATTATCCATGTAGTTGTTACATGCTTTAAGCTATTTTAAAATTAACTCTCTCCTTACATTTTTAAAATTAGGCAACAACTCTACAACTTGGAAAACTTATTAAAGGTCAGCTGTGATTTTGGTAAGTTAGAGTGCATTTAGTGGCAAAAAGGAATGTTTCCTCATTGCAGTGAATTGCACATGGGTCCAAGGGAGTGTAATTGGGATGTCATAAGATGAGGGAAATGTTGGGTCAGAAGTTCACATTATAGTGTATTTAGTATTCAAAGAGTATAACATTTAAATTTTGTTGTTATTAAGATTTATAGTATTTTTTTTCAAATATGTGAGTCTTAAATGTAAAACTGACTTAAGGAAGCGAAACTTCTCTGAAGTGAATTAGTACTGTTTTGGAGGTGTGGGGTGGGATGGGATGGGGAACTAAAAAGCCAAAAAGTAGCACAATTCTGCTTTCTGCTTTTTTTTTTTTTTCTTTTGACATTTAGTGGGTTACTGACTTAAGGGGCCTTGGTGTAGTTAAGGTAAAAGGATATTGAAGGGAAGTATTGTTTTATGGCAGGCTACTAGTTTCTCCTTTTCAGCAATTTTAGTGCAATATAAAATTAAGAGTTGTACTTTTGTGATTACCTGGCTCCAAAGTTAGCTAATTGTAGATCTCACACCAAGTAATAGTTCTTTCCATAGTGAGTTCTTGTGACGATTAAAAGCTGTAATGTGTGTTAAGACCTTCCGCAGTATCTATCATTAGTGATATTCAGCAACTAAAGATCACCAGAACATGCTTTTGGACAGAGGTTTATTTGCTGATCAAAGCAAGGAAAATGGAAGATATAAAATCATAAGTGTTAGGGAACGTGAAGTGAATAATAATTACATATGTTTGCATCAAAGTTTGTCTGAGAGTGATGAATTTAGAAGGGATGAAATCACAGCTGGGTTTTGTAAACTATGCCAAAGAATCTTCTAGGGAGTCTGTAAAAGATTTTATTGGAAAGAGCAAAAATAATACTTTTATTGTCTAGACTAAGTTAAGCAAATCAGATTTAGGAAAGGGATTTATTATACAACCCACCTATTGACCTAAAACCTCTATAGAAATCTATTTCTATCTGTGCGTTCCACAAATTGTAGATAGGAGGAGGGCAGAGTACTATAAGGACTTAAGCATCCACAAATTTTGGTATTTGCAGTGGATGCTGGGAGCAATCCCTGCACATACTGATTGATGACTGCGTCATCATCATCATTATTATTAAATAGAGGGACAGTGAGAAAGAGAAAATGTTTTATTTAGTTTTTCACTGCTCTGACACTTCGTTGTGTATGTGGTACTAGGGTTCAAACCCATATCAGCATGCATGCTAGACAAGCGCTGTAACCACTGACCCCGTGCTCCAGCCCTTACTAATATTATTTTAAATTTTTTTCTTTTTTTTTTTTTAGAGAGAGAATTTTATTTATTTTTTCATCTGGTTTTTTTTTTTTGCTTCCACTTAGTTGTGTATGTGGTGCTGAGGATCGAACCTGGGTCCTTGTTCATGCCAGGCAAGTGCTCTACCACTGAGCCACCTCCCTAACCCCCTTATAAAAAGTTTTTAATGACATATTTTTGGACAGGTTAGCAGTATTAAAGATCTGTAGATCAAGTGGTACCTGCTGTGCAGTATGTTACAGTGTTGCTAATAAATTTGTGTAGCCAGCCTTGTCCCTCAACCCTTCCCAGTTCTTCCGTGGGATCCCTTTCTGTCAGTGCATGCAGTGTTTTTCTCTTTTCCTTCCTTGTGGTTGCTTTTTAGTTAAGGTAGTATATATTTTGTGGATTATCTCAGATTTTTTTTTTGTCTCTAGACACTCCATTTGCATTTTAAAAACATTTTCAATATCTGTCCTTATGTTTGTTTTCATCTGTTTTGAGTAGGTGGATCATGTGTGTCTAATCATTGTTTGTAACTTACTTGCCTCCTGATTCCTTGCTTTCATTTCTGGATCTGTTTATATTGATTGGTTTTTCTCCTGGATCTATGATACATTTTTCTGCTTTTTTGCATGCCTTATTAAGTAATGTTTTATTATATTATATACATGGTGGATTTTTAATTGTTCCTTTTCGAATTTTTTTATATTCTTCTAAGCATTAAATTTTGTTTGTACTTGCTTTTGAATACTTGTAATTACTGACTCTTTTAAATTTCATTAGGGCATCCAAAAAGTCCTCTTTAGGCCAGATGTAGTAGTGTATACCTGTAATCCTGGGTACTCTGGAGGCTAATGAGAGAGGATTACAAGATTGAGGTCAGCATGGGCATTTTAACAATCACCTGTCTCAAGATTAAAAAGAAAAAGAAAAAGAGAGACAGGGATGGGAATATAGTTCAGTGGTAGAGCACTCCTGGGTTCAATCCCCAGTACTACAAAGGCAAAATTTTAAAAAGCCTTTTCTCTGAATGCAAATATAGCCTAGTAAATTAGCCTGGTAAAGCTTCTTAGGACTCTTTCTGGTGCCTGGTGTATTTAGAGGATTTTTTTTTTTTTGGTTCTTCCTGGTGGGAACTTGATCTATTCCCTGACTTGTGTAAGCTTCATAGGGAAATTTCTGGTACTTTCTGTGGCCTTGGGTAATATTTTCCTCATCCTTGAATAGATCAAAACTTATCAAAGAATCAACAGAGACCCTTGGTGCATTTCTGTAGCTCTGTTTTTGTATAGCTTCTTTTTTGCTTTATGCTTTTGCCCAGTAAATTTAGATTTTTCTCAGCTCAGATCTTATATCTTGTTAGTGTAGTAAATTGGGCTCTTCTAGGTCATCTCCCTTGTCCCACAACCTAGAAACTCTTTAGATGGGAAGCCAATGGAATCATGGGCTTCATCTTCTTTCTGGGATAGCAATCTTGTATTGCCTTATATCCAGTGCCTAAAAATTTACTTTTATGTTGTTTCTCTGCTTTTGAAGTTTATAGTGGGAGTTGAATAAATGATCCTATATTTCATCTTGCCTGGATGCAGAAGTTGACAGCAATTATTTTTAGAGAGTACTGCTTTTGGAGGCTAAGAATTGTGAAAGTGGGGTTTTGTCTAGGTCTATTTTCTGTAGCTATAACTAAGTACTGGGGACTACATAATTTATAAAAGAGGTTTATTTAGGTCAGGGGTCTAGAAACTGAGAAGTTCAAGATCTGGCAGCTGCATCTGGTGAGGGCCTTATGTGCAGTCCTAACATGGGAGATGGCATCATGGGCACTTATAAAATAGGCAACACACGAGGGGAACTGTTTAGCAGTCCTGGTAATTACTTTGGTCCTGCAGCAGTGAAAACTCACTCTGAGATGGCATTCATCTATCTTAATGACCTAATCATCTGCTAAAGACTCCTACCTCCCAACACCACCAGAATGACAATAAAATTTCAATATGAGTTGTAGAGGGAACAAAGTATGTTCAGAAAATAGTGCGGATATGGATATGACTTTGTATTGATGAAATTGGGCCTAAATGCTGTTTAATGTGTAAATATTTACACAACAACTTTATACTTATTATCCTGTTAGTTTTGCCGAGGTAGTGGCCATGAATGCTTATTTGAATTCAAACTTAGAAATAAATTTTGTTCTGTTTAATATGGATGAACATTTGTTACCCGTAATTCTCATCGTGTTTTGTCTGCTTATACTTATTATGATGGTTATCAGTGTTTTGTATGTAGTGGTTACCTAGATAATTCTTGCTCACGTAAATGTTATAGTAAATGAGGGAAAGATAGCAGGGGTAAGATTTGGAGAAAGAAGCTATTTAAAGGTCATTTGGGGCTTTATAAATCATTAGTTTTGGTTTTGTTCTAAATATAGTCAGTGGCCTTTCATGAGTTTTGACTGCAGTAACCAGAAGTAACATATATCTTAAGCAGATTTTGTACTTAAGATTACAGGGAGGCAAAGGATATGGGGAGACTTGTTAGGAGTCCTGTTGTAATGGATTAAGATTATAGGGAAAATGGATAGTTTCAAGGTATATTATTGGGTTGTAAGCTTAATAGGACTTGGATGGATTAGATATGAAGTTAAAGGAAATGAAAGAATTATGAATGACATAGGCAACAGGTGGTATCATTTAATGGAAGGGAGAAAATATAGACAGCATGAACTGGTTTTGCAAGCCATCAAAGGGTGTATTATTTGCAGTCTAAGCATCCTGTCAGTCAGATAATACTGTCTGATTATGAATGTTAGGCGGTTTGGCATGCAGGGTCTGAAGTATAATTGAGAAGTGTGGGGTATAGATAAGCCTTTTGCAGTCAGTATCATTTATTGATGAAGGAACTAATGAGATCATACATTTAGGAAGAGATATATGGGATGGGGATTAGGACTGAATCCTGAAGAGACCTCATATTAGTAGTAGCATTGAGGAAGAAGAACCAGTAAAGAAGAATTAGGAGAAAGAACACTAGGAGTGTGTAGGCTCAGTGAAGCCAGGGTAACCAGTGTAACTTTAAAGGCAAGTTTCTTGAGGACAGAGTATTCATTAGATTGGGCAACACAGTTGTTGACCTTGTTAAAAGTAGTTTTGGAGGCATGGTGGGAGTGCAAGAATCACATGGGAATCAGTGAAAAAGTTACAAGATAGAATTACTGCTGTTTTAGCTTATAAAATTTTTTTTCACTGCTCACTGATAATTCTTTATGATTAATATTATCTATTTTGGTTTCAGGGAAGATATCAACCCTCCATTGCAAAGCAGACAATATCAGGCAGCAGTGTGTCATATTTCTCCATTATGTTAAAGTTTTCGTCTTCAGGTAGGATGACAAATGAGTATCCTAATTGCTGCATGAATTCCATGGATCTATTCATCTAGATGATGGTTGTTTATTATATCCAATTACTTTTTAGGTGCTTGAAAGTACAGAATACTGAGTGTCATGTTCCTGTCCATCCCTATGAGGCTTTGGAGGCTCAGCTTCCCTCAGTGTTGGTTGATGAACTTCATGGATTACTTTTATATATTGGACATCTATCTGAACTTCCCAATGTTCATCTTGGAGCATTTATAAATCAAAGCCAGACTAAGGTTTGACTTGTTTAATTTTTAGATTATGATAAACTTTTTCTCATAAGGACTATTTATTCAAGTATGAGAGAAATTAGTCAACAGTGCAACTCTGGTGTGAGACACTGCCCAAAGATGAAATTCTGGTCCCCTCTTGTATTATTTATATGCTTTTGGGAAAGTATTGTCTCTTGCCTCAGTCTCCCCACCTGAGAAAGTTTCAAAATGAAACAACTTCTGATTCTAACATTTGTATCATCTTTCTCATTTGCACAAGCTGCTGCTTATGTTATAGATGATTAAAGATCACCTTATAAAAAAGTACACTTTGAAAAACATTTTGTGTATTCTAATTTTTGAGACTTTTTGGAAATATAATTGAGAGTTTTAATTGGGCTTTTTTTCCCCCTACTTGTGATAATAATTCTCTGAAGTTTGATTTTTTAAAAACTTAACAATCAGATTTTTAGTATAGCCCAGTTTATAGATAATAAAAAATTTTACATATGAAAATGGAACTGTATTTGAATGATAAATTATGATAATTTACAGTGAGATTCCCTGAACTTTGAACTCCTTCTGTTACATTTTACTTTACTAATTTGAATAACTTTGTATTCTTAGGAGAATATGTCTGCCAAAATGTAAGATAAAATTGTTTATGTGTTTCTATGAAACTGTAACAAAAACTACAAAATGTTTATATTTTTTAGTCAAAGATTAGCATATGTAATAATAAAGGAAATAGTTCCAACTGAGTTCATACCTTACTGTATCTAAACCATAGAAAACAAGTAAATAATTACTTTCAGTTATATCATTTAATACAATCATGGGTAAATTGTGGGAAGAGGGATATTTTCCTTTCTTTCCACCACAACTTGGACTGGTTTTTATTTCCTGGATATTCATCAACTGTACAAGAAAATAAAAATGAATAATTTATCAAGCAGCAGAAATAGCTATTTATGCACAGGGTTCTCATAGTAGGTTTTGCCTTTCATAGACTTTTTAATTAGGCTGTCTTGAAAACAAGTTTTTTGAAGCTCAGAAGAATAAACTTTTGAATCAGGGAAACTTAAAGTCTTCAACAAATAAAATCACACACTAAAGTACTGTTCTGAAATAACAAAACAATCTTACAAAACAAAAAGCATCTTTTAACACTTTGCATATTTATTATATTTTATCGATTTTGTCTGTGAATAGGCTTATTTTAGTTAGCATTTCAGTTGAGCATCTGTCTTCTATTATTTCTTAGAAACTTCATATTTGAGATATTGTTTATTAGTTATTATTTATTACAAATATTTCCATCCATAAATGGCTTTTTTTCACCAGTTAAGCTGACTTTTCAGGTGAATGATTTAAGCTTTATGTACAGTTTTTGAATTTTTTCCCTATAGAATCATCTATGGTGTTAAAAAATATTTTGGTTTATACATTTCTTCTTTTTTTTTTTTAATGTGTACCGAGGTGGCAAATCTAAATTTTTTTTTTTTTTTTTTTTTAAAGAGAGAAGGACAGTGAGAGAGAGAGATACAGAAAGAATCAATTTTTATTGAGTTTTTCACATGGCTTTCATTGCTCCGATGCTTAGTTGTGTACGTGGGTGCTGGGGTTTGAACCCGTGTACTTGTGCTTGCCAGGCAAGCGCCGTAACCGCCAAGCCAACGCTCCAGCCCCTGCAAATCTAATTTTAATTTCTTGCAAATGGATAGTTAACAATCCTATCTTATTGAATTACCCATGCTTTCCCCCACTGGTTTGAGATTCTATATTTACCCATCTCTTTCTGCTCTATTTTTGCCGTTTTTATATATTCCTGTGCAAATACAGTTTTATTAGTATTGCATTTTATTTTGTTTGTATATATGATGAGGCAAGTTGCCTCTGTATCATTCTTACATAGTATTTTAATAGAACATATTGTGTCCCTGTATTTATTTTTGTAGTGTTGCTTAGTGTTGACTAGAAGGTGGCTGTTGAGTACCCAATACAGCACAGTAGACACTTTAGAATCAGATAAAATTGCATTTAAATCTTAGTGCATGAATTGAGAGATGAATTTCTTCACCTCTTTCATATTCTATTTCTTAACAAAGGTGCCTCTAGTGTCTATATGGTAGTCTGAAGGTCTTTTTTTTTTTTAGATATTTTATAGGAGTTCCTGGGTACTTATTACATTAAAAAAATGTGTTTCTTAGCTAAATTCTAAAAAAAAAGTCATGAGAATAAGTGTTTTAAAAAATTCTTTAACTACCTTGCAGCTTTAGTAGAATCAGACCTTGGTCAGAGAAGCTCTTTATTATATACATCTATTGAGCAGCCTCTAAATATGTCTGAAACCAAATGATGAAAATATACCCTGCTTTCAATTCAAAGATCTTCAGTGAATGTATCCTCCAATGAACAAGATAGGTTTTCCCTGAGCTTTTCAGTAGGTTAACTGGTTCTTTACCCTTGTGTTTATGAAAGTCTTGTGAAATGTACAGAATACTTAGTAAAGTATTATGAATTCTCAATTGTAGTTGTTGATGTCGTTCACAGCTTTTTCCACCATCATGGCATTTATTACATCTGTACTTAGATATCCATTGGATGGTGCTAGAGATTCTTCACATGCTGGGTGAAAAATTTAGTAAGTTTATGGGTTTTTGATTTATTTCCTTTTTAAAAAATCTAAACATTTATTGCATTTTAAAGTTACACAAGTCATAAATATTCTTTTTTTTTTTTCAAAGAAAGAAAGAGAATCAATTTTTATTTAGTTTTTCATGTGGCTTTCGTTGCTCCCACACTTTGTTGTGTACATGGTGCTGGGGTTGGAACTTGTGTCCAACTTGTGCATGCCAGGCCAAGTGCCATAATCGCTGAGCCACCATTCTAGCCACTTGTCTTACTTTTTAAAAAGCAAAATAGTAATCAAAAATAACAACAAAATTTGTTCTCCTTTTTCCCAGAGTTAATAGTACAGGGAATAGCATGGTTTATTTATCTTTCCAAACTCACTATCTTAGTGTACATATATAGAAACTCATAGATAGGATTATGTTTTTGTTTCTAACAGCAGGTGGTATCATCATACTTTTCAGTGTCTTTCATTTAGCAGTTTTTTTAGATGTGTTCACGTTAGTGCATATTATTCTGCATACTCATTTAAGGGCTGCATGTGATGGATCTGTTGTACTTTATTTAATCATGTTCATTTTTTGAACATGTAAGTTATTTCCATTTATTTCATATTACAAATAATGTATCACTGAACATCCATACACATGCATGCATGCACACACACACACTTTAATCTGTGTACACATTGTTCTATAAAATAGTTTCTTAGAAGTAGAGTGGCACATCACAGTTTTACTATTATATATTTTGCTCTTTTCGTTGTGTAGTATGTATTAACTAATACATTACTGTGAGTGTGCCTTTGCCTCATATTCTTGCCAGTATTGGACGTTATTAATTTTTTGTGGACAACGAATATATGGAAAGTGATATTCTCTTTTTAAAATATTTCCTGATTATTAATTGAATATTTTTACATAATTTTATTAGCTGTTTATAGTTTTATTAATTATCTATTTTGCAAATTTTCTTATTTTAGTAGGAATTTTTATACATTATAGGTAGTAATCCTTTATTTCATATGCTGCCTATTTATTGATCTGGCTATTTTGCATCTTTAATTTACAAACCTGTTGCTTAGGTTTAATGGTATCCATTACATCAATAATGGCTTTGCAATGTATTTATAAATTTTAAAAATACATGTATATATTTACATGTGTGAGTATGTATACACAAACATACAAAGCTGTACACAGATATATAATTTTCTCTCATGGGGACTGTATTTCACATATTTTCTTAGAACAATACAGAAGTAAACTTGAAATATAGGTACAAATTTTGCTTGTTTGTTATCTTGATTTGGTCTGTGACCATTTGCATGCAATCAGTTATCAGTATTTGTTAAAAGAATAATGTTTTAGAGGTTTTTGTTGGTTAGAAATGTGGGTGAGAATTTTCTGATGTTTCCAGAAAATTTCAAAGATAGATTTTTTAGGAAAAGAGAAGTTTATTAAGTTGTATATAGAAGGACTAGACTTTTTTATGTATTGTTTATTAGTACTCATAAGAAAGTTACTGTCATCAAACATAATTTTTATTTACAAAAACAGTTTACAACTATATATGTTTCACTTGTTATATAATTAAAGGTATATACCTATTTTTGCATTTCTGAATTAGTAAACACTGTAGTTTTAAAAATTATTCTATTAATTTTCAGAACAAGTTGTATACGGTCATCGGTTTATCAGTTTGACAGGTGACAGTTCAACTAATGTCAGCTTATTTGAAGAACATTGTGAAAATCTGTTTTTTGATTTAATAAGCCTGTCACTCAACAGGTATGACAAGGTAATGCTTTAAGAATTACTTGGTTTTTTCATACTTAATGGTAATAGTACTTATTGCATGTGGTTTGAAGTATAAAAATTTAATCTAAAATAGTTTACTTGTTAATTCTCCTAATTTTATATTTAGTTACTTTTATCTGAGGGTTAAAAGAGACATTTATTTTTTAATCTGTATATAAATACATGAAAATTATACATTATTAATGGTGTAACATCTTGTTTTGATTAATGTGTACATTGTTTATCGTTTAAACAAAATTAAATGTATCTTTCTCCTCATTTATCATTTCTTTATAATGGAAACTTTCAAAATCCATTCTTCTAGCTTTTTGAAATATACAGGACGTTATGTAATGTGTAGTTACCCTACTGAACAATAGCACACCAAACCTTCTTGCTCTTGTAACTTAGTACTTACTGTTCAACCTTTCTTCATCCTTCCTTCTATCTTCTCTCCCCAATCTCTGGTAACTCCCATTCTGTTCTCAACTTCTTTGAGATCAGCTTGTTTTTTTTTTGTTTGTTTGTTTCCAGGGTTCCTGCTTTTGGACAGAGTCTTACTTAGGGCCTTGCTAAGTTGCTGAGGCTGGCTTTAAACTTGTAATCCTTCTGCCTCAGCCTCCTGAGAAGCTTGTATTATAGGCATGCTCTACCATGCCCAGCAAGGCAGAAATATTTTGTAAGAGCATGTCATCTACAGGGATAATTTAACTTTTTCCTATAAAATTTGAAGTCATTTCTTTCTCCTTCTTAATTGTTCTCATTAGTACATCCAGTAATATTTCTAGAGATATTTTTTACTATGTTTCATGTCAGAAATGTGTATATAATGTGAAATATTGAATACATTATAAATTTTGGTAGTCTAGATATACTTGTAAATGTAGTATACATATCATTAACTATAGTTATTCAGGATATTTTGTTACAGAAATTGTTAAAAATTTGGGAATGGGTTGTTCTGTATAAATACCTGGTAGTTGTGTTTATTATATCTTATAAAATTCTTATTCTGCTTCAAAGTTTTTTTGTTTTGTTGTTTGTTTTGGTGAGAGAGAGGGTCAGTTTTATTTATGTTTTTATCTGGTGTTTGTTTTTCCAACACTTACTTGTATATGTGATGCTGCACTTTGAACCCAGGTCCTTGAGCATACCAGGCAAGTGCTCTACTGCTGAACCACTGCTCCAGCCCTCAATGTTTATTTTCTAACCATTTTATGAAAAGTATCATTTTTTTTCTTCCTTTTTCTGTTTTTATATTGGTAGAAGAATTAGATTTAGCTCAATAAGCCATGACACTGATGTTCAATATAGCCTTCCACCTGTTTCTGTATATAAAGTTTTTATTGGAACACACTTCTTCCCATTTTGCTCACCTGTTATCTGTGGTTGCTGTTGTACTATAACGGTAGACAGAGATGAATATTAATGACAGCTGTGTTTCTACCAAAATATTAAAGTATATATCATTTGGCCTCTGATTTTTTTGTTTTTGTTTTTTGTTTTTTGTTGTTTTTTTTTCCCCGCAGGGCTGAGGATTGAACTTGGGGCCTTGCACGTGCTAGGCAAGCCTCTGCCACTGAGCTAAATCCCCAACCCTCATTTGGCCCCTTATTAAAAAAGGTTGTTGACCACTGGATTGGATGCATAAAATAGAGGTGTCTTTTAGGTTGAAATTCAGATTTATTCAGTACTTTTGTTTTAAAAAGAACATTTATTTTAAAAGTTAATGATATTTTTCATGAATAATTTTATATAACTGAGAATTCATTTCTAAATCAGTCTTTTATGAGAATTTGGGATAGGCGACATGTAAACTTCTACTCTTGTCTTGTAAATAACCCATTTTGGTTTGTTCTACAGGTTAGACCTTCTGAAGCATTAATGAGTCATCATTGTCCATGTCCATGCATTAAAGAGTTATGGATTCTACTCATCCATCTTCTAGACAACAGAAGTAAATGGTCTCTCTCCAAAGTGAGTTGGAAAATTGATATTTACTTATTTTTACTAACTCTTATACTGAATTTATTCAGTGTTTTTGGCCAAGAAAATCTTCAGTTCCTTTTTTATAACAAGGCAAAAACAATCACCAAACAGAACATTGACAGAGTACAAAAAAACCTGCTTTATTTTTAACACCAAATTAGTAATAAGAAAAATCTAGAAACATAAATTTAACTCTTATAAAGTTCTTTTTTTATTCTATCAGGAATATTTTAGGTTGAATTATTTAATACCTTCTGATAATCTAGAAAACATTTTGTTTTAATTTTTTTGTTTTTTTTAACAAGATTTTATTTTTCATTATAGTTTTACATATTGAAGGAGTATGTTGTTACACTTCTGTACTCCCCCTTATTCCCCTCTCTACCCTCTCACCCTTCCCTAGTCTGTGAAGTTGCCCTTAGTTTGATAGGTAATCTGTGTTGGATAAATCTATTATCTAAACTTATTGTTCTCTGTCTTCCACATATGAGAGTTAAAACATTCTGCCCTTGAGTTTCTGGGTTTGGCTAATTTTACAGCGTGATTTTTCTCCATTTTCATCCATTTACCAGCAGAGGCCATAATTTCATTTTCTTAAAAGCTGAGTAGAATTTCATGGTATATTTATATATGTCACAGTTTCTTGATCCATTTATCCAGTGATGGGCATCTATGTTGATTCCATAATGTAGCTATTGTGAATTGTGCTGCTATAAACATTGATATAGCTGTATCACTGTAGAATGCCACTTTTATGTCTTCTGGGAAAATACCCAGTAGTGGAATAGCTGGGTCATAAATAATAGTTCCATCCCTAATTTTTTGAGGTGTCTCCATGTCACTTTTCAATGGGATTGTACTAATTTGCAGTCCCACCAACAATGTATAAGGATTCCTTTTTGCCGACACCTTCCAGCATTTGTTGTTGTTTGTGTTTTTGATTTTTACCATTCTGACTGGGGTGATATGAAATCTCAGAGTACTTTCTAATAATCTACAGAACATTTTAATCAGAAAATTTGGCAGAAATAGAAGATTTGGGGTGAATTGAGACATGAATTCTTTTACTCAGCTTTGTAGTATTTTA
Source organism: Aplodontia rufa (assembly GCA_004027875.1). Taxonomy (NCBI): domain Eukaryota; kingdom Metazoa; phylum Chordata; class Mammalia; order Rodentia; family Aplodontiidae; genus Aplodontia; species Aplodontia rufa. The sequence continues at coordinate 3,163 of PVKS010013874.1, read as the reverse complement.
TTTCAGGAAGAAATAAACAAAAGGGAAAGTGGGAAATTTTTTTTCATCTCATTTTGAGTCAGGTCTTCAGAGAAGAGCTTTATTTTACTGTAAATTATTTGAAAAGAAAATATTCATAGGCAGACGTGAAGAAAAGAATTCACTAATACTTTTGATTTTTCATGGATTTTTGAACTTCCCAATTTTCCACAATTGGGAGTTTGAGTGCTCCTGATTTTAATAACAACTCTATTTTTGCAGCTTTACAAGTGCTCTGTTTTTGAGTTATTTTAGTAGCAAATAAATGTAAATATAATGTATTTCTGCTTATTATTAAGAGATTTTTTCTCCTCCTTTCACTTGGTTTATCAGAGTAGATTTCAGCTTTCTTCAGTGAATTTTTATTTTTTTAAGAGAGAGAGAAGGACAGTGAGAGAGATAGAAAAAGAATCAATTTTATTTCATTTTTTTTTCATGTCGCTTTTGTTGCTCCGACACATCATTGTATACGTGGTACTGGTGTTTGAACCTGCTTTCTAACGCATGCCAGGCAAGCACCATAACTGCTGAGCTACTGTTCCAGCCCCCAGCTCTTAATTTTATGTAGTAACTAGACTTGTTTGTTTTAAAAATGAAAGTCTGAGGTCATTTTTTTCTTTTAGTAACACTAAAATAAATCATATGATTCACAGATTTTAGAGGCTATTTTATTTTCACACTCAAATTAGCAGTTCCCATTCCTGAGAGTAAGATAGTTTGAATTTCTTGCTAAAAATGATCTAGTCATGCTGGATATCAGATAATGACCATTAAGTATGTCAATGAGCTAGAAGAAAGTAAGAAATACTGAGACAAAATACTAAAGGTAGGTGGAAACTTAGGTCAGTTGACTTGTGAAATTGCCTATAACTTTAGACACCATTGATTTGAACTTTGGCTTTCATGCATTATATGGAAAATAAGGAAATATGCATATGTATTATATACATATATAAAATCAATCAGGTGCAAAGAAATAAGAAAAAAACTATTGGGTTTTATAGGTAAAAACAAATTTTGAATGAAAGTTTAGTGGTGTAGGCCATGAGTTGCCAATAAAACTGTAATAGATTCAATTAAATGTTTTGAAACAGAGCCACATATGAAGCAAGTTTTGTAATTGAATGGTTGATTAAAAATATGAATACTGAGAGTCAGTTGTTTTTTTTTTCTTTGGGTTTTCTGAGAAGGGAATTCACACATAAGCAGTTACTTTGGAGGTTTCATTGGTTAGGGAGTGGGGAACTGAGACAAAGAGGAGAGGGCATCTTATAAAAGGTGTGTTAGCAAGAAAATCAGCATGGGGAACTGATTCTTGATCTTAATGGGGGGATTCTGAAAAACCAGTGAGGGACTCAGAGCTCAGAGCTATACCATCTGCCAGGAGGGAAGGGATGTTCTGAAGGTCTTCGGAAGATCATTAGTGAGGGAAATTCCTGGGAGGGGGCAACAATTATTCCCAGGAAATGCCTTAAGGCAAGAAAAGCAGAGGTAGATAGTTTGGGTTCAGGTGTTAAAAAGGTCTGTGATGACATCGTTGGATCAATTAAACATACATATATTTCTGATGTATATTAACTTACTATGACATTTGAATGCATGCTGTTACTTCTAAGGTTATCACTAATAAAAAAGGTGTAGACTCTTACTTCCAGGATACGGAAGTAAAAGAGGGAAAATATTTAACCCAAGAGAAGGTATTAGTAAAGAAGAATACAAATAGAAATACAGAATAAGATGGTAGATTTAAAACTAAATTTATTAGTTATTATATTATGTGTAAATGAACCACTAAAAAAAGTACATTTAAAAAGTATAGTTAGAACACTCTGTAAGTTGTTTACAAAAGACATATTTAAAATACAAAATACATCAAAGTTGATATTGATAGAAAAAAGATGTAAGAAATGTGATGTATTCAAGTGAAAGTACAAAAAAATTAGGCTCCAAGACAAAATAAAAAGCATTGTTATTTCACGATAAAAAGTTCAGTTTGCCAGGAAGATAAAACAATTTTAAAATTTCTGTGTCTAACAACAGGGTATTAAATTTAGAAAATGGAAATTGAGTGAAATTAAAGGAGAAATGCTTATGCTTAGAATATTCAGATATATATCCAAATAATTTCACAGTGAAAGAAGAGATAGTAGAAATTATTAAATATTTTGAACTAAATGATAACTTTGAAAGCTTTGGGATCTTAAAGGAAAATTTATAACTTTATATGGAAAATGTTAAAGACTGAAAATTAGCTAAGAATTCATCATGAGATGTTAGAAATAATTCATTCACTGTAGAACCAAAGAAAGTAAAGGGAAGGAAATAAAAATGAAGTTATGAGGTTTTGAGTCCCTCCGGAAGGCGCCAAGGACACTACCAGTAGGACCCACTTCTGGAGCAGCCCTGCTCAGGACCAATCAGGGGAGGTTCACTGCCTGGAGCAGCCCCCGCCTACCTACACCCCACATTCCTTTTGGAGCCTGTTTGAATCCTGCTGGAAGGTAGGTCTCCAATTTGGTAGGTTCAGATTTGCAACCTTGAGCCTGGAACAAAAAGGTAGAGCAACACCAGGACCCAGGCAGAAAGAGCATCTGGAAGAAGGTGATCATCAAAGAGTTGATGGCTCATCTGATCCTTTGACTTGCAAGGAAAAACCACCTGGAGAACTCCCTGCTTCCCCCTCAGGAAATCTCAATTCAGAGATCCACAGGAAGCTCTTCAAAATGAAAAATCAAACAAGGAGAGGTTCACCTCAAACCCAAAACTCTCCCAAGAAGGATGCCACGGATTGGGGTTGAGATGAAAAGCTTGAAAATATTATTAATGATCTGATTACTAAAGGAACAGTGGTGCTCGCTTCGGCAGCACATATACTAAAAATTGGAACGATACAGAGAAGATTAGCATGGCCCCTGCGCAAGGATGACACGCAAATTCGTGAAGCGTTCCCTATTTTTACAGGTCTCCGAAAGTGAAGGAAGTAAAGTCAAAAATCAGTGAATGGGATGCCATAAAGCTAAAAAGCTTTTGTACTGCCAAGGAAACAATCAAAGGAGTCAAGAGGTTTCCTACAGAAATGGAGAGTATCATGGACTATGATTCCTCAGACAAGGGTCTCATATCCAGAATCTATAAAATCCTCAAA
>PVKS010013873.1:0-49727 GCA_004027875.1 Aplodontia rufa | reverse complement strand
TTTTTTTTTTTAAGAGAAAAAGGGACAGTAAGAGAGAGAGAGAATCAATTTTATTTAGTTTTCCATGTGCCTTTCGCCATATATTCTTGTACCTACATACCAGTATTTTTTTTTTAAGAGAGGAGGCAGAGAGAAAGAGAGAGGAGACAATCAATTTTTATTTAGTTTTTCATGTAGCCTTCGATGCTTCAACTCCTTGTTGTATACAAGGTGCTGGGATTTGAACTTGCATACTCATGCATGCCAGGGAAGCGCTGTAACTGCTGAGCCACCCACCGCTCCAACCCCAATGCTAGTATTTTTTTAGTATAGATTCTAAGTGGTGAGATTTGCTGGGTCAGAGGACATATGTGTTTTCTTTCTTTGAAAGATAGCACCACATTGCCCTTAAGCCTCCCAACAAGGGTCCACATTCCTCCTAAGTGTGCAGACCCTTCAGAGGTCTGGCACACCTGTGCCATTGGTCTGCTTGAGTCTGGGCTCGGTAGCTCAGAGCCACAGACAGCTTTGTTGGGTCATGTGCTTCCAAGGGCTACTGGTCTTGGTCTTTGTTGTTGCTGCTGCCAGATCACTAAAGGGAAGAGCCAGGTGGGGTGGGGAAGCACTTGCTCATCAGGCAGTCACCCAGATCATATCATTGTCCTGGAGCACTGACCAAGGTAGAAGAGCCCCAGTCAGGACAGTTATACTACCCCTGCCCTAGGCCAGTTGGCGCCACAGAATGCAAATATGGAACAATTAGAATTTTGTTAAGAGTTCAGAGTCACCTCAGAGAGGCCTTTAGTCCTCCTGCCCTGTTGTCTCAGTCCCTCATCATTTCCTTCATAGCACTTACCCAGTCAATCTTTACCTTGTTCTTCGCTCTGCCTCTCTCACTGCCTGCAAGCTTCTTGCAGCCCAGGATCTGGCTGTCCTCCCCCTACAGGCTCCCCCTGTATCATATCAGTGCTTGGCAGGGAACTGTGACTTAGCAAGTATTTGTTAAATGAATGAATGAATGAATGAACCCCACGGATGGCTAAGGAGAACAAACAGCCTGTAATTCCAGCCAGATGTTCAGAGTAGCTACTGGAAGAATCCAGCAGGTGCAGAGTCAGCTTTCATCTTCATGGTCAGGAAAAGCCAAAGCGACAGGAGATAAGAGCTGGGCCTTTCAGACCCAGCAAGAATGGAAGGGGACATGAGGGCCAAATCACACCCCCTGGCAGAGGTCAGTTAGCAATACTGTCTCCACTCAGATGTGTGGCATTCAAAGATATCTGCTCCTCCCACAGCCTGCTCTTCTGAGCCCTTCTAGCTTGGAAGTTGTCCTATATTCTCCTGGTCTCATTCTCCACTCCCTGGGCAAGGAAGATCAGAGCTGTCCTCGGAACCAGATGACCAAGGTTTCAAGCAGGCATCTAGAACCTGAACTGTAATTGCCAAAATCACATTTGTTTTGTTTGTTTTGGTGCTGGAGATTGTACTCAGGGGTGTTTTACCACCAAGCTACATCCCTCGCCCCTTTAAAATTTTGAGGTAGGGTCTCACTAAGTTGCTCAAGCTGGCCTTGAATTTGTGATCCTCTTGCTTCAGCCTCCTGAGTCACTGGAATTATAGGCTTGTACTACCACACCCAGCTCCCATTAGCTTTATTTATAGGGTATATAGAGAACACCTTGGCCTATGGATTTTTGCTAAAGTCCTGTTCTGAACTGATCTATGCTGTATATATGCAATTAGGGAATAAATTACATGCTTATTATTAGTTACACCAGCAGGTATACCAGTGACTGAGGACCCATCCTCTCCCCTGGCGGCCAGTAGTGTTTTTAGCATGTGACACATATCATTTACTAATTACTGTTGTGCCTCAGAGTCAGTAACAGGAAATGACAACAGTAAACCATGGGGGGGGGCTTGTGTGTGATTGTGCGTGAGTGTGAGAGAGAAGCCAGGATTGAGATCAAGTGATTCCTCACTGTGTGACCTTCAGCAAGTGATTTCACTTCTCTGGTTAGTGTCCCAGTCTCAATCCAGGGTGATAACCCACTTGTAGGGTGTTTAGTGGGTTGGACAACAGTGGTAATAACAGGAATGACATGCTTTTCACATTCCCAGAGCAAACCTGGAGCAGCATTCATTCCATAAACCACAAGAAAACAATCTTCCCACCTCTGTTTTTAAGCCTTTTTGGGTGTGGGTCAGTGAGTAGTGGAAGAAAAATATTGATCAGGGATTACAAATGAGCTTGTTTAAATTTAGCCTTTTTAAGAGTGGGGTTAAGTGTTCCGGTCACCCTAAATAAGTTTAGAAACAGGGAACATAAATCTTCCCTTAAAATTATAATTAATAACGGCTCAGATTTAAGGAAGGCTTATTACAGTTCAGCCCCATGTGATCCATTTAATCTTCTGGATCATATGGTCAGGTGGCCTTGTGGACCTTTCCCTGTGAGATTGCAAATACTTGTGTGCTTGTGGAGAAAGACTTTGTGTGTGTTGCTAGCATCATGATGGAAGTATGATCTTTTCTTTCTTCTAACAAAATGCTCTTCCCTTGCTTGTTTACGAGTGGAACCTGTTTTGTTGAAGTCCTGCAGTTTTGCTTATGTGAACTTGCCACGTGTCATGCCATGTAACTTCTTCCTGCTGACAGCCACTTAAGTTGTTTTCCCTCTTTTCTTGTTATAAGGAACTCCTTTAATCTTCACTACAGCCCTTTGAGTGAAGCAGTTATCATCTCATGACACCAGTAAGGAAACTGAGGCTTGGGAGGGTGAGACTCAGCCAGTCACAGAGCTAGGAAGGGGGTGTATTTGTTTGTGGTCTTGTTTATCACATCATCTTAGTAGGCTATGGGTTCCATTAGGGCAGGCCCTGTGCCCATCTGGTTCATGGCTTGTATTGCCAGCAGCAAGGAGAGACTTCAGTGACTAATTATCAGTGCCTGAATGGTGTGAGCTAGGATCAAAAGCATATTCTATGCTCAGTGATCTCAGATAGTTCTTACTTACTAACCTCTCAGTTCCACTCTGTGTTTCTGTCAGAGCCAGGCCTGTGGCAGATCCTGCTAGATTCCAAGGGAATCAGAGCCGTGTTCCCTTCCCCACTTATCCTAGTGGCTGTCTATGTCCAGACTGGACTCCTGGCCCTCCCTACATCTGCCCTGCCAGGCAAGGTCTTGAAATCTGGACTGCTGCTCCTCAGGAAGTTTGTTGTAAGGGGTCAGCCCCAGTCCCTCCCTGCATGCCGTATGCTGGCCCTGACTTGGCCTCGTGTTTTCTTTTTTTTTTAAAGAGAGAGGGACAGTGAGAGAGGCAGAGAAAGAGAGAAACAACTTTATTTAGTTTTTCACATGGCCTTAGTTGCTCCAACACTCAGTTGTGTACGTGGTGCTGGGGTTTGAATCCGGGTCCTCGTGCTTGCCAGGCAAGCGCCAAAACCACTGAGCCACCGCTCCAGCCCCTAGCCTCGTGTTTTCTGCTGCTGAGGATGCCTGGAGCCCTGGGACCTGGGTACCAACCCTCTAGCATGAATGAAACCACAGTCATGTCTTCTACAATCACATTATGGGTCAGCCTGTGAACCATTCTGTGGAATGGGACCAGTGAATAAATGTTAGGGGACATGTCAGGTGGATCACCCATGGTTGAGTCATGTGTAGGCCCATTCATGTATAGTCCCCATTTCAGGTTTATTCCTGTGGGTTGTCCCAATTTCAGGCTATTCCTGGCCGCAAGATCCTAGGTGTGGCTGGGTACATTGGGTCATGTCTATAATCCCAGCGATTTGGGAGGCTGAGACAGGAGGATTGTCTCAAAATAAAAAGGAGTGGGGATGTTGCTTGGTAGTTGAGTACCCCTGGCTTCAATCCCTGGTATCAAAAAAGGAAGAAAATAGATCCTAGGTGTGTGGAGAAGATCAGTTTCTCTTGATTGCCTTTGTCCTCGTCAGCTGGTAAGCATTTTCACTTTGTGTTCTTTGATTGGTGGCAGTTTGTCAGTATCTTAGTTCATTCCTTTGTCTCTCACAGGCCCTCCCCAGCTTTTCCTTCCCCATGGCCAAAGTGATAGGAAAAGGCCAGGCTGAACACGGTGGCCAGCCAGCAGAAAGACCTGGACTTTTGAAGTCCCAGTGCCACAGTGACTCCCAGTCCCATCTGTCCTGGCTCACTGGCCTTAGGCAAGTCACGTAACTCCTTGGAAGCTAATTTATTTATTTACAAATATTTGGAACCTACTATGAGCCAAACACTCTACTAGGGGTGTATGATACAGCCTGCTTCCAAGGAGCATAGCCAGTGGAGAGAAAGAAAACGAGACAGGCAAGACAGGGCAGTGTGACAGGGTCGGCATGGTTCTGTGAGCTCAGAGGTGGGGCTACAGAAGCTTCTTGGGAAAACAGTTTCTAAGTGGGATCCTGAGGGATTAGTAGGCTCTAATCAGGTCTTGGGTGTGGAGACCTGGAATGGTGGCCAGAGGGAGGGAGGGATGCTGTCTGCCAGTGGTTTTGTAGAACATTCAGGGCAGGGGTTGTCGGAGCCACAGAACCCTTGGGGGCCTAATTATACCAAGGCCCAACTGAGCCTTTGATTTTATGCTGAGGACAAATATGATCAGATTCATGTTTTGAAAACCTCACTCTGCAAGGAGGTCAGAGGTGAGGGGTGGAGCTGGGAATCCGGGGTGTCCGGGGAAGCTCCTGCCATATGGCTAGAGGCAGTGGTAGCCTTGATTTCCTCACCTGGAAGGGTGGTCACAAGGACTCAGTATGGAGTTTGGACAGGAAGGCTTTTGGGAATTGGAAAGGGTCACTTAAATGACAGTTGCTACTGTCAATCTGCAGTCTGCCTAGTGACCTTGTAGCCCTGGGATTGAGGTCCAGGTGGAGGGTGGAGCTCTGTTTGCCACCCCCTCCCATGCCACGTGCATTCAGCCCTGAGTTGGCTGGTCACACCAAAGCTCTGTCCAACTCCACAGTTGCCACTGGTCTGCTGTGGCTCCTGCTCTCCTAGACTCCAGGCAGTGAGCAGAGGAGGCTGCACTTTGCTGACTGTAGCAATGAGTATCATGAAGAATGTCAGTGTCTGGGGGCTGGAGGTATAGCTCAGGAGCAGAGCATTTGCCCTGCAGCATGAGGCAGCATGGTTGAATCCCCAGCACTACGTATGCACACACGCACATGAAGCCCAAGAACAATAAAATACTTGAAAAGGAGAACGTCAGTGTCGGGCTGGGTTCTAGCTCAGTGGCAGAAGCGCCTGCCTATAACATGTGAGGCACTAGGTTTGAACCTCAGCACTGCATAAAAAATAAAAAAAGTGATTGTGTCCATCTACAACTAAAAAATTTAAAGAAAAAAAAAAAGAATGTCAGTATCCAACAGAAGGAAGAGATTGGGGAACCAGGACTTGACGGGTGACCACACATGTTTCTCCAGGAAGCTGCCGCTCCAAGGTTGGTCGAGGTTGCTGTCCTGAGTCCCGGTAGCTTTAAGACACGCTGGACTCTCCACCTCCACTGGGACGTTTCACACGCTGTTTTTCCTTTTCCAAAAAGAATCTTTCTTCCAGCTGAGTGACATTTGTAAACTGGGAGAGCAGCCTGGCAGGGCGTTGAGGTGCATCACACCGGCCTCACCATGTGGGTGCAGAGCCTGAGGGTTGTGGGGTGATGGGGAAAACCTGGGTTGGGCCTCAGGCAGGCAGCAATGGCAGCACAGCCTGATATCTTCACCTAACAGCCACGCGACCCTGGACAAGACCCTTGCCCAAATATCTGCATGGGGATTATAGACCCCTAATAGAAAGGACTCCATATTTGGTCATCCAAGTATGGTCTGGTTCCTCAGGCCTCTTCTGTTGGAGACACTGACATTCTTGGAGACACTCATGGTTGCCACCATCAGTTGTGAGGGGCTTGTTTTTGTTGTTAAAGGGCCTAGTCCAGAGCATATACTGAGAAAGTGCTCATTCCCCCATTTCTCCACTGTTCCACCTGGTAGGGGAGCATGTTCTGACAGTCTCATGCCACTTCCAGTTTGACTTTCTCTGTCCCCAGCCACCATAGCCCAAAGGGGAGCAGTGTTGGAGCGCTTGTGGCTGCTGGTGAGAGGACAGCGATTCAACTGCGCTATCCCTGGAGGGCAGTGTTGAGAGCACAGGAACCAGCACATGCTACCAGAGCTCCAGCCTTGTGCCAGGTCTGGGGCCACAGAGCTGGAGTGGATGCCATCTCATTTGGGTCACATAACTGAGCATGGGGTTAGGGAAGTCTGGATGCCTCTTAGAGATAAGCAGGAGCACCTGGGCTGCCGGGGCAGGTGGGATGGTGCAGAGGATAGTAGTGGCCACTGAGCTCTTGTGCATGTGTGTGCACACACACATGGATGTGAGAGAGAGAAAGAGAGAAGATCCCTTGGGGGCCCAGGGAGCTAAAGGAGGCCTCCCAGCAGAGGTGGCTGTGGTGGCAAGACATGGGACTGCCAAAGAACTACGTGTAGGCTAGGGGCTGATGGGAGGGGAGAGGCGGGTGCTCAGCCACCACAGGTAGAGGAGTTTTCAGGAATAGGCCCCAGACATCGGAAGGCACAGAGGCACAGACATGTTCTGAGGCACCCTTAAGTCCTAGGCAAAGACTCAAGGAGTCCACCACAGCGTGCAGTAAACTGGAGCCGATTACTCTTGTCTTACAGATGGGGGGGTGTGGTTTAGGAAAAGGAGTGACTTGCAGAGGTCATGTAGCCAGCCTATGCTGTTTCTGCTGCCCCTTGCCCACCTTGGCCCTGACCAGACTTGTTCCCAGGGCTTCGGGGAAGTCCCTTCTCACAGCCCAAATGAAAAGCCCCAAGATCGGAAGAGGTTATCTCAGCCAGTCTGCTACCAGCCACCGGGCTTCCCTCTGCAAGAGCCAAGCTGAGGACAGCCTGGTGTCCTCTCCCTGGGGGCAGGGCACCCACCCAAGACTGATGGCACTCAGGGCTATGTGTCAAGCAAACAGGGTCCCTCCCCACATGCAAATCTCCACCCAGGATGACCGCTCACCACCTGGGCTCAACACTAACATTCCGCTCTACTTGCTTGATCATAATATTCAGCCCTCAACGTATCTTATTTTTAAAATTTATTTCAAATTGGAGTGCAGACATCAATATACTTCCTGCTAAATGTCAGCATGTATATTATTAACTAGAGTTCAGTATTTATTTACATTCCGCTAATGAAAAATTTACATACTGTGAAAAATGCAAATCTTATATATACCTTTGCCAACGCTGCTTTGCACCTACCAGGATGTTTTGTTTTGAAGTTCATCTATGTTATCACACATAACAACAGCTTATTATTTCTTTCCTTTTTTTTTTTTAAATTTAAGAAACAGGGACAATGAGAGAGAGAGAGAATCAATTTTATTAGTTTTTTCATCTGGCCTTTGTTTCTCTGACACTTAGTTGTGGTGGTGGAGTTTGAACCTATGTCCTCGTGCATGCCAGGCAAGCGCTGTAACTGCTGAGCCACCCACTCCAGCTCTTATTGTCTCTTTAGGTAAACTTTATTTTGGAATCATTAGCAAAGATAATATAGAGTCCCCCATGCATCACACCTACTTTCTTGTGTTAACATCTTAAATGGCATAGTACATTTGTCAAACTAAGAACCTATCCTGGAGCCCAGCACAGTCTACATGCCTGTAATCTCAGCAACCTTAAGTAATTTGAGACTCCATTTCAAAAAATAAGAAGGACTGGGGATGTGGCTTAGTTGTAGAATGTCCTCAAGTTCAATCCCCAGTACCAAAAGCCAAATCACCTGCCCTTGGACATTACCATTAGCTGCACTCTAGGCTTGACTGGGACTTCTATTTTTCCACTAGTGTCTGCCCCCACTTCAACGATGCAATCCAGGGGGCCACATTGCACTTTGGGTCACGTCTCTCCAGGGAGCTCTGCTCTGCTCCTCACTGGTTCCTTGTGAGCAGTTCCTTATTTTTCATTACCTTGACTGTCTTGAGGAGCATGGCCAGGTATCCTGTGGAATGTCCCCCACGTTAGGTTTTTCTGATGTTTATGATTAGTCTAGGGTTGGGTTTTTTGAAAGCATGGGTGAGGCGCTCTCCTTGGTGCACCCTATGGGTATGGGCTAGCCCTGTAACCTCAAGTTGTTAACCCTCAGCACTTGGTTAAGGTGGTGTTTGCTGGGTTTCTCTACTGAAAAGGGATTCTTTTTGCCTTTCCCTGTTCCCAAGCAGAAGAGTGCCTACATCTACCTTAGGATCGGGGGAGTGGGCAAGAACTAAGCTGCACCCTCTGGAGGTTTTTCTCAGAGGAATACTTGTCTCTTCTTATTTGTTTCAGTCATTTATTGACTGGTTGTTTTTAATTATTTTTATCAAGGTAATACATGTACATAGTTTATAAAGTTAAGGCTCGTAAGGAAAAAGCTCACTGACGTCTTAAAGTAATTTGCTCTGATACTTCTGAATTAACAGCATTTACTCTACTATTTGTATTTCTTTTTCTTTTTTTTTTTTTTTAAGAGAGAAGGACAGTGAGATAGACCGAGAGAATCAATTTTTATTTTTTTTCACATGGCTTTCGTTGCTCTGACATTTAGTTGTGTACGTGGGTGCTGGGGTTTGAACCCATGTACTCGCACATGCCAGGTAAGCACTGTAACCGCTGAGCCACTGCTCCAGCCCTATTTGTATTTCTTTTTTTTTTTTTTTTTAAAGAGAGAGGGACAGTGAGAGAGAGACCAAGAGACAGAATCAATTTTTTATTTAGTTTTTCAGGTAGCTTTCGTTGTTTACTCAGTTGTGTATGTGGTGCTGGGGTTTGAATTCACGTACTCGCACATGCCAGGCAAGCAATGTAACCACTGAGCCACCGCTCCAGCCCCCTATTTGTATTTCTTTTATTCCCTCCATTTTATATTAGATTGGAACATATGAAATTGCCAATCAATATTCAAGCATTTTTAATCTGCAAAAATGGCAGTTTCATGTCAGCCTATTTCCTGATATTTTGCCTGTGTTTGACTTAGCCAGCTGACTGTTTTGTGACATTGAGTCTTTTGTTTGTTTGAATTGTGACTTTGCATCTGCCCCTCATCTAGACTGGCTCAGAGATCAGGCTCCCCATCCCCAGGCATCTTGGGGCCTCGGTGAGAAAGGGGACGCCAAGGTATGAAGTTGGCCTTTTCTGTGGTCACTGCAGCTGTCACTGGGCTGGGTAGCTGTGGGCAAAGCAGCAAGATGGCCTGGGCCATCTACTCTGCTGATTCCCTGCAGAGCCAGCTGAACCCTCTGAGCCTCAATTTCTCCATTAATAAAATGGGGATATTAAACCTTCCAGGGGAGTTCCTGTGGTGATAGGATAGCAGTATGGTATCCTATACCATCATATAGCAGCCCCTCCCAGCTCTCCTTAGCTGCTCCAGAGTTACCTTCAAGAGAATGAGAAGCTACCCAGGACTGTGTTCTTGGGGTCTGGAGGCGTGGGTCCCAAGTTTAGCTCAACCTTTGACTTTCCTCAGGACCTTGGCCAAGTGCCTTCCTGTACCTCAGTCTTTCCATCTGTGCTGACGGATGGTTGGTGCTAACTCTGAAAGGCCTCTAAGTACCTTAGAATCACTGTGTCCACAGCAGTGAGCACCTAATCCCTCATCCTTCTGTGGGACTGGACCGTGCCCCACCTACTCCAGGCTCTTGGGCAAATTGGGCTGAATGGATTGTCAGACCTCAAGTTTCTAGTGTTGCAAGGAGGTTGGCAAATCCCTATTTCTCTCTCAGCCTCCAAGAGAGCAACAGTGGGCTGAGCTTCTCAGCTGCTTTTGATTCTGTGGCACAGTATGGGACAAACTGAGTTGGGCACAAAGATATCATAGTAGCAGAACCACTCAGGAGCCTGTCCTGTTTGAGCCATCTCTCCAGCAGGGGAGGCAGTCACACAGTTTGGATGATTTGTGCCAGTAATTAGAGGTCAGTGGGGTAAGTGACCCTTCCTGAGGCCTGAGGGGCAAACAGCTCTTGCCCCGATGAAAGGGGAAAGAACATTCTAGATGGAGGAAGCAGCAAAGATCCTGCAGTGGCGTGAGGTGGTTCAGGGAGAAGGTGATGCATGTATGTAGGAAGGGACTGGGTACAAGACCTCAGACCCAGAGAGTCTGATGCCTCCTTTGGAGGAATTTAAGCCAGGCAGTAACATGATCAGATTTGTTTTGAAAAGTTACCTCGGGCTGCCAGGGAGCATAGTACAACGGCAGGTGGACAGCAGGGAATCCAGGGATGAGGCTTTGATGGTATCTAGGAGATGACAGAGGCTTTGTCCAAGTTGGCTGCTGTGGAGGTGGATGGGAATGGTAGGTTCTCAAAGTGCAGGAGGTAGAACTGTCAGGGCTTGGTAGCTTGGTGTATGGAAGAAGTGGCAAGTGATTCTGTGGCCTGGGCTCCTGGATGGGAGATGGAGACATAAGTACCCAGTGGGAGAAGCATGTTTGCCCCAGGAATATGAGGAGTTTGATAGGGACCTGGCTGGGTGAATGTACCTGTGGAGACCAAGAGGTAAAGCCCAGGGGCCACTGGTTGCATGTGCACTGGTCTGAAATGCAGAGGCTAGATTTTGGGGTGGAGATGTAGACCCAGAGGAGGAGCAAGAGACAGTATGCACAGCTGCTGAGGGACTAGAAAGATCTTTCAGGGTTAGGTATGGGCTCTGGGAGGGATTCTCTGTGCAGGGCCTTGATTCTTGGTCCAGGGACAGGCTGAGACTTCAACACAAGATGCCAGGCAGGGGCTCTTCTGTTTCCCAACACCTGCCTAAACCCACAGGGGCCCTGGTTTGGGGAGATGTCCCACAGATTCTCACACCGTCTCTCTTCTCCCAGATTCTGCTCATTTCTGATTACTTCTATGCCTTCCTGCGGCGGGAGTACTACCTCACACATGGTCTCTACTTGACGGCCAAGGACGGCACAGAAGCCATGCTTGTGCTCAAGTAGGCCTGGCTGGGCACAGGGCTGCACAAACTTCATTCAAATGGAAAGGGCCAGAAGCTGGGCCAGGCTTCATATCCAGAGTTGCCAGCAGGCGAGTCCTCTGGCAAGAGAGGTTCGAGTCCAGGGACACAAACCTCTGGTATCAAAGGGAGCCCACGGCTGGCAGCAAGACCTGTGGGGAACAGCTGGAAGTTCAACTTGGACTCTTAATTTGTGGCCCTGCCCACCAAGAAGTCCTCTCCCAGGCAGGAAGGGAGAAGCAGGTGAGCAGGGCTTGACAGGTTGTGGCTACTTAATAAATTTTTTTTGTTATAAAGATATCTACCTTGGGATCACATCCTTATGGCACTGGGGTTGGGCCAGGGAGGCAGGGAGTTGGGCCATGGTACACTACACAGGTGTGTGTTTCCAGAGAGAGGAAGTCCATGGAGCACAAGTGTGCTGGTGGGCTAAGACTGGTGTGTGAGGACAGCCACTCTAAAGCCCTCCCTACTCCCAAGCAAGCAGCTAGAGGCAAAGGGCCAGGCAGGCCTGAGCAATCTTTATTCTGCAGAGGGACAATGACCACAGATCCATACACCATGTGGAGATGGGGGGGAGCCAAGGGCCAGTCTTTCAGGGGTGGACAGATCCAGGCAGGGGGCAGAGCCACAAGTGGGTGAGGGGCAGGTAGGCAGACAGGCAGGGGCCTAAAAAAAAAGACAAACCACACAGCAAGGGTGCTGGGGGCCACTCCCCACCCTTCCCTGACCCAGCCAGCACCCAAGGGGGGCAACCCTAACCTGACTGGCCCAGAGCCCACCCAGGCTGATTGGTGCCCCCTAGCTAGGGGCCACACCCCTGCCCAGCCCCTCAGGGGCAGAGGCAGCTCAGTTCAGGAGTCAGGAGTTCCCTAGGGAGAGCCTGACCCGGCCACCCCCACTCCCAGGCCATTCCCCCCCTACTGCTGGCTCAGAAGCCGAAGGTTTCCTGGGAGGCGTAGACCATGTAGAGGAATCCGTCCTCATCCTTCTCCTGCTCATAGATGTCCGCGATGGGCGTGGACACGCTCACCATGCTGTGCTGGTTCACCAGCAGGAAGAAGGCCTGCGTGGGGTTCAGCTGCAGGCGGCGCCTGGGGGCAGGAGGACAAGCCTGTGATGGCCCGCCTGCTAGGCCTGACCCCCAGTTTCCCACCCATCCAGTCCTTCTTACAGGCTTTCCCTGTGGGACACTGACTCCAGCTCCGACCTTGACCTTCCCCAGTCTCCCGGCACTGGGACCTAGTTCCCTGCTTCACGACCCTGACCCCACTCCCACCCCTTCTCAGCTGGGACCCAGCCCCTCGCCCACCCACGGCCCCCTCTGGCCGCTGCCCACACACCGAATGATCTTGACCAACTCGCTCATGTTGACATGGTCAGGGACCAGGAACTTGGTCTTGTCCAGGACGGGCAGCTGCTTCTCACCCTTGTAGCGCTCAATTATCACCTGGGAGTGGGACGGGCAGGGGACGCGTGAGCCCGGGGCGGGGCCTGGGCGGGGCGGGGCCGGGGGCGCGGGACTCACCGGGATCTTACTGGGGTGCTGGTCGCGGATCTGCTGCACCTCCTTACAGCGGTCGGCTGCGGACGACGGTCGGCGTGAGGCCGGGCGGGCCTAGGCCCTCCCCGCGGCTCCGCCCCGCCGGTCCCCAAGGGGCGGCTCCGGGCCCGCCCCAGCACCCTCCCCCGGGGCTGTCGGCCCTACAGCCCCTGGCAAGGGACTCGGTGGGCAGAGAGGCGGCTCCCGCCGGGCAGTGCCCTCCCAGCCCGGGGTCCAGCCGGAGCCTGACGTCACGGGGTTGACGTCACCTGCGGCGGTCGGGGTCGGTTGGGCCCGCCGTCTGCCCCCCTCACGGGTCTCCCACAGGGCCTCACCGAAGCTCCGCCGCTGCTTGAAAGGCCGGTCCGAGGGCATCGCGCGGGCCCGGCGGGGCGCGCAGCGGGGGATCCGGGGCGCGCGGCTTAGGGATGTGGCTGCGGTTCGGGGCTCCGGGGGCGCCGGGGCTCGCGCTCAAGGGCTCCGGGGCTCGCGCTGAGCCCGGCGGCGGCGGCTGCGGGAGGTAACTCGCCTGGGTGACGTCAGGTCACAACATTCCTTAAAGGGGAGGCCGGCGCGCGGCTCCCATTGGGCCGACGCAAAACCCGCCCGCCCGGATTCGTGACGTCACGGCGCAGAGAGCCTGGATTCCCGGCGCGAGACGCGAAAGGGCGGGGCTCTAGGGCGCGTCACAGTCTCGTGACGTCAAGGCCGGCGCGAGCTGGTCTCTCCGAGCCCGGACTGAAGTGGGGCAAGCGCGGAGCTCCCACCGAATCCCGGCACTGGGCGCTCAGGGCCTGTGCGGTCCTCGCGCGGCTTCAGCAGCGAGCAAGGGCCGCCACCCTTCACCGTCCCCGAGCTTAGCGTTCCAGAACCAAAGCGGGCAGTGGACCTGCAGAGAGCAGGACTCCAGAAAGGACCCCCAGGCTTTAAAAGAATTCCAAAGGGGCTGGAGCGGTGGCTCGGCGGTTTCGGCGCTTGCCTGGCAAGCACGAGGACCCAGGTTCAAAGCCCAGCACCACATACACAACTAAGTGTTGGAGCAACTAAGGCCATGTGAAAAACTAAATAAAGTTGTTTCTCTCTTAAAAAAAATAAAATAAAAATTCCAGAGTGAGCCCCAGGAGCCGAGTGTCCACGAGTGAGCTAAGAAAGCGGATTCAGCGCGGCAGAAGAGAAGCTCTGAACTGCAGGACACGTCGGAGCGTTTATCCAGAGAGGCAAGGGAGTGGGAGAAGGGACAGTTCAAAAGCAGGTTCCGCCAGGGGTGCGGAAGAGGATCTGTGGAGGGGCAGCTGTTGAAGGATTTTGAAAAATGACTAAAAACCTGGATCCTCACATAAAATCCAGCGCAGGATAAATAAAAAATAAATACATTTGTACATTTTAAAGTGAGTCTTCGAACTCCAAAGACTAAGGGCGCCCCCCTTTCACCGTTCAACCCCCCTACACTGAGCTAGAACCCCAGCCCTTTTCATCTTTTATTTTGAGACAGTCTTGCTAAATTGGGAAGGCAGGCCTCGAACTTGAAACCCGCGTGCTGCAACGTCCAGTGCCTGGGCTTACAGGTGCGCGCCAAAGAAATCTTAAAAACCACCAAAAGAGGATGGATAACTTTAATATTACACCAACGGCAGTCTCCCCAGCAGCAAATACAGAAACCAGGGTAAAATGTAATCACATCTTCAAATCAGTGGCAGGAAAATATTGTCAATTGTTAATCCATGATTTTAAGAGGAAGAAAAAAAGAAAATGACAAGAATTTACAAAAGAACATTGCTGAAATAATTTTTACAGAATTTACTTCAGCTGGATGTGGTGGCACATGGCTTTAATCCCAGGGGCTCAGGAGACTCAGGCAGGAGGATAGCAAATTCAAAGCCAGCTTCAGCCATTTGGAAGTCTGAAGCACCTTAGACACTGTCCAAAAAAAAAAAAAAAGTGTCTCAGTGGTTAAGCACCCCAGGGTTTGATTCCAAGTACCAAAAAAGAAAAAAATCAGACAAAATAGATATTGTGGCAAAGAATGTAATGTTTTGTTTTTTAGAGTACTGAACCACATCCTCAGCTCTTGCGCTTCTCGTTTTCTGATTTGGAATCAGGATCTTGCTAAGTTGCTGAGGCCAAACCTCCTGGCTCAGCCTCCCAAATGGGCTACAAGGCAAGGTTCACCACACCTGATAAAGGCATTCATTGTTAAGGATTAGTGGGATTTTGTAGTACAAAATGATGAAAGGAACAGTTCTCAATTCTAAACGTGTATGTTCCAGGTTTTAAAAATGAGGCTGAAAATAGAAACTGGCAGAAAATAAATAGCAAATGACAGGAAATATGTAGCAAAATGAAAGAATACAAGGAGAAATTGTCAAGTCCATCACAGTGAGTTTAGACTTCCTTCCATAACTAATAGAACAAACAAGGAATACAAACGATTTGAATACAATTAATAATCCTGATTACTGGGGGCTGGAGTTGGTGGCTCAGCGCTTATAGCACTTGCCTGGCGTGCACAAAGATGAGGGTTCAAACCCCAGCACCACATACACAACAAAGTGCCAGAGCTGAGTGAATAACTAAATAAAACTGATTCTTTCTTAATAAATAAATAATCCTGATTACTGGACCTCTATAGAACCCAACATATTGCTTTCAGACACAAAAATTATTTACCAAAAATAAAATGACCCAACTAGTAGGCTCCAAGGCAAAAATATATCAATAGTAAATTTCATACAGATCATAATGTTTGACTACAGACAAGAGCAAAATAAGCTTTAAGCAGTTGGAAATTTAAACCTAATTCGAAATAAAACTTTACTCGAAGATGAAAATCATAGAATGAGAAAATTGAGATCAAACAAAAATGAGTATACAGGTAAAAACTAGGAGGAGGACACTTAAGTAGCATTTAGATTTATAGCCTTGTTATTGATACTGGATAAGGAGAAATACAGAAAATAAATGAGAGTATGAAATTTTAAAAGAAGTAACAGTATAAACCCAAAGAAAGTGGAAGAAAGGTCATATGAGCAGAAAGTGACCACCAGACACAGCTGGAGATTTGAAAACACCAATAAACAGCGCAAAGGGGTATAAATACAGACGCAGCAGAAATGACAAAATAAGAGTAAAATGGTGTGCCAACAAATCTAAAACTCAGGCTGAATGCGGGGTGGTACACGTCTACAGTCTCAGCAACTCCAGAGGCTGAGTCAGGAGATTCGCAAGTTCAAAGCTAGCCTCAGGAATTTAGCCAGGTTTTCATAAACTTAGCAAGACCCTGTCTCAAAAATAAAATATATAGGGACTGGAGCAGTGGCTCAACAGTTAATGGTGCTTGCCTGGTATGCGCAAGGACTCAGGTTCGAACCCCAGCACCATGTATACAATGGAGTGTCAAGAGATGAAAAAATAAAATCGATTTTCTCTCTCCCTCTCTTTAAAATAAAATATAAAAAGGGCTGGGGATTGGAGGAAACAGCAACATGGGGAATCCAAGCTGGGCATCCATGACATGGCGTTAGCCCTGGATAACTAAGTATACGTTTGTTCTTGAATGTTTGATAACGTCTCCCCCTCAATTGTAACTCCATATTCATCTAATTAAAAAAAAGGGGGCTGAGGATGTGGCTGAGAGTCCTTGGGTTCAATCCCTGGTACCAAAAAAGAAAGAAAGAAATTAAAACTCAGATGAAATGCGCAAGGTCTCGAGTTCAATCCTCAGCCCTGAAAAATAAATAAATAAAACTCAGACGAAACAGGCAGTTTTCTAGAAAAAGATAATTTGCCAAAACTGATTCAAAAAAGAAAAAGACAAACTGAACAGCACTATACAGATTAAGCAAATTTTAAAAAGTTATTCCTCTGAAAAGTAACGAATTTGCGGGACATAGTCTTGGGAGGTTGAGGCAGGAGGATGGCAAGGGAATAAATGATGAAAGATTGATTCAATAAAGGCTGACAAACCTGATTCCAAGTTTTAGAAGAAAATGGGAAAATGTGATCTCTACAGTGCTGCTGCGTTGTAAATGATTTCAGCCACATTAAAGAACAATTTGGCAAAATCTGCCCACACTTAAGATGCCGGTGTCCTACAAACAAGGCTATGCAAAGGAACCCAAAGAAACAAGGTTAAGAATGCTTACTGTAAACTGGGTGTGGCGGCACACGCCTGTAATCCCAACAGTTGGGGAGGCTGAGGCAGGAGGATCACAAATTCAAGGTCAGCCTCAGCTACCTAGCAAGGCCCTAAGCAACTTAGCCAGCCTTGTTGCAAAATAGAAAATGAAAAGCGCTGGGGACGTGGCTCTGTGGTTAAACACTCTCGAATTCAATCCCTGGTACAAGGGGAAAAATGTTTATGGTAGCATTTTTAGAGTAGCAAAAAATTGGGATGTACCTAAATTTATATATCATATAAAAGGGATTCATTTAATTATCTTGCTATAGTTCCTATAACAGAAGATCACTCTTGCACTGAAATGGAGAGCAGGATGAGCAAACTTCCTTTAAAAGGTCAGACAGTAAAGATTTTAGGCTTTGGAGGTCACAGGGTCTCTGGCTGTTGTCTGGTGACAACAGCCTTAGCTTGAAGGCCAAGGCTATATCCCAATAAAACCTTATTTGCCAAAAAAGACAGACTTGGCCTGAGGGTCTCTGTTTGCTCTTGATCTGAAGCTGTGTGTGTCGACATAGACAAACATCACAATGTCACAGTATGTAGAGTATGATCAGAGTCATTAAGGGCAGCAGGAAGAACTGGGCCAACCATGGCCTTGGGGAAGTGCTCACACCTGTCTTTTGTCAGACAGCCCTGAGCTGAAGCTGGGATCAGAGGAGGACTTGTTCCCCAGCCCCCAAGGTTCTTGTCACTTGATATCAGAGGCTGACTCCTCCAGGCTTCCGACTTCCCTGTTCACTGGCCGCTGGGCGGTCCCATTTCTCCTGAATCTAATGACCTGGCCTGGCCTGGCCTCCATGTCTCTACTTGAATGTGGAACAGAAACCTTAAATTGGACCTGCCCAGAACCAATCCATGATCTTGCCCCACAAAACATGCTCCAGTTCTAATCTTTTCTGCCTCTATTTTTTTAGGTCAAAAACCTTGGACTCATCCTTTCTTTTCCTGTCCCAGCCCCCACCTGCCCCACCTCTGATCCATCCTCAAATCCTATTGTCTCCACCTCCAAGGTGTCTCCACCACAGCCACCTGGGCCAGAGCCACCACCATCTCTTGCCCATTACCATTGTCTCCTCGCTGGTCCCCTGCCCTGGTCTTGTGCCCTTCAGCCCAGCCTCACTGCAGTGACAAGAGCAATCTTGTGCCCACAGGACAGGCTCCTGACATCCCTGCACCCCACTCAAGCTGCTCAGGGACAGCTTCTCGAATGGTCCCGTGTTCTTGCCCTTCTCACCCCTCTGCTGCCTCCCTCCTCCTGGCTACTGCAGTTTTTGTCACAGCAGTTATCACCTACTATTTAAATACTTTTCCCCCATGGTGCTTGGGATGGAACCCAGGGCCACGCACTTGCCAGGCCTAGAATAAAGTTTTTGCAGTTCCTCTACCTTAGGCCAGGCGCAGTGGTGCACACCTGTAATCCCAGCTACTCAGGATCACAAATTCAAGGCCAGCCTGGGCAACTTGGTGAAACCCTGTCAAGAAAAATAAAAAGAGCTGGGGGGGAGGGTAGCTCATGGCAGTGCGCCCCTGGATACTGAAAACCATCCTCGCATCCTCGTCACATCCTCCATCTCTGAGGTGGCAGATCACATATGTAAAATCAGAAAAAAGGATAATGATACGGAGATGTTTATTGGGCTTGTTGCTCTCGGGCCAATTTCACCTGCGCTGCCATGATGAGGGCGGGCATGGGAAGCAGCAGCCGGCCAGAATGGCAGGCAGGGAAAATGGCGTTGAACCTTTGCCAGGCAGCTGGTTTTGCTGGCTACCTGGGAGTTCAAGATGGGGTTGGTCCTTCAGAGACTGGCTGGTGGGCCCATCAATCCTTTGGAGCTTGTCCACCAGCACCCCAATTGGCTGTTATTTTCGGGGCAAGTTGCCCTTTGCCCTGCCCCTTAGCCAGCAGGCATGGCCTCAGTGTCTTGGCTGAAGCCACGCCCCCAGCCAGGTCCAAGATGCCGTGAAGTGTGGGCTAGCTGAAGCCACGCCCCCAGCCGGCCTAACAACATAGACCATGTTTTTTTTTTTTTTAGAGAGAGAAGGAAAGAGAAAGAATCAATTTTATTTATTTTCATCTGGCCTTTGTTTCTCCGACACTTGGTTGTGTATGTGGTGCTGGGGTTTGAACCCAGGTCCTTGCACATGCCAGGCAAGCGCTCCAAACGCGGAGCCACTGCTCCAGGCCCATAGACCCCTTTCTTTATCCTGCTCCCTGGGTTCCTGCGTGTGGATGCACCAGTTTGTTTATTCATCCTTCCACTGAGGAGTAACTGGACTGATTGCAGTTTTTGGCCATTGTGAATAAACCTGCTCTGAACACTTCCGGTGATAGGCATGGTGTGGATATGTTCTTTTGTTTCACTTGGACAAATATCTAGGCATTGCTGGGTTATGCGGCATCAGGGTGTTTATTACCAGTCATTTTTCCAGCGCATTCTTCCAATTTTGGGCTCCTATCAAAAGTATACGGGGAGGGCTGGAGCAGTGAGTGGCTCAGCGGTTACAGCACCTGCCTGGCATGTGTGAGTACGCGAGTTCAAACCCCAGCACCATGTACACAGTGAAGAGTCCGAGCAAGGAAACCCACGTGAAAAACTAAATAAAATTGATTCTGTCTTTCTCTGTCTCTCTCTCTCTCTCACTGTCCCTCTCTCTAAAACAAAAAAAAAAAGTTGGGGCTGGAGCAGTGGCTCAGCGGTTATGGTGCTTGCCTAGCATGAGCAAGTACATGAGTTCAAAACCCAGCACCACGTACTCAACTAAGTCTCAGAGAACTGAAAGCTACATGGAAAAAACTAAATAAAATTGATTCTCTCTCTCCCTCTGTCTCACTGTCCCTCTCTCTTAAAAAAAAAAAAAAAGTATATGGGGAGGGGCTGGAGCAGAGGCTTGGCAGTTAGGGCACTTGCCCAGCATGCCAGAGTAAGCGAGTTCAAACCCCAGCACCCACATACACAACTAAGTGTCAGACCAGTGAAAGCCATGTGAAAAACTAAATAAAAATTGATTCTGTCTCTCACTGTCCTTCTCTCTCTTAAAAAAAAAAAAGTATATGGGGAGCTGGCACGGTGGTGCACACCTATAATCCCTGCAACTTGGGAGGCTGAGGCAGGAGGATCGAAAGATCAAAGCCAGCCTCAGCAACTCAGCAAGTCCCTGTCTCCAAAAATAAAAAAGGGCTGGGAATGTGGCCCAGTGGTTAAGCTCCCTTTGGTTCAATCCCTGGTACCAAAAATAAATAAAATAAGAATTTTTTTAAATTAAAAAATACATTTAATATGCTATGTTGTTTTTCAATGTTTTGCTTATTTTCTTTCTTTCCACTATAATGCAAGCCCTAAGGCCAGGGATAGTTATTTATTGCAGTGCTGGGACAGGAACCCAGACCTGTGTGTGCCGGGCAAGCGCTCTACCTCTCCAGGCCTCGGGGTTTTCTAGATGCCTGGTTCCTGATGTATCCCAGCACCCGGACAGAGTGTGGCTGGTACAGGGTAGTGCTCAGTAAATATCCTCTGAATGACCTTTCTGAGCCCCACAGTATCATCTCCCTGTCACTTTCAGAAGGGGTGCCTCCCACTGCCAGCCATGAACAGTGTGGCACAGCTGCTGGGTCTATGGGAGACAGCAGTTGGGGCGGCAGTGTCAGCTCAGGGATGCTCCTCACAGCTCCACTCCTACCCTCTCATTCCTGCCATTCTGTGGCTCCTGACTTGGACACATGAGCCCAAGAAAAAGCAGACAGCTGACCTTGGCTGGCCTGTCACTGACGGTGGAGCCCCAGTGTCCTGGGTGGCCCCCGATGCTGTGTGATCTCACAGGTCACATTCCCCTGGGTCTCTGGGCTCCTTTGTACCATAGCAGGCAGACCAGACTCGCACCTGGTCGAGGGCAGCTTCACCAGGGACGGAGTCACTTTGAGCAGTGTCTTCCCTACCCGCAGGCCAAGTCTTCATCTGAAAATGGAGATGGCATCAGAACCTAGCTGAGGTTGAGCCCAGTGCACCCCTGAGAAGGCCTGGAGTCTTGGGGGGAAATGGGGATCATCAGGAGCAACTTGAGCAGCGCCCTGGTGCCCTGTTTAAGGTGATGATCTTGCTTGTAAAATGGGCCTCCACTGGGAGGACCAGGAGGGCTGGGGTTTGAGTCAGGACCATTATCTCTGAGTAAGTATGTTGCTGTTCACAGACTCCAAGTGGAAATTTCCAAAGACTGAGGGACTAAGACCCACCTGAGTGTCCCCAAGCCCCAAGCTCAGACTCTGGTTTCACTGGGCAAGTGGAGGCCAAGACCACCAACCCCACTGCCCACAGGCTTTAGACGGCCTCCACCTCCTGCTGTCCCTCGCTGTCTGGCCAGGGACAGGAACACTGTCCTCCCTATTGTAATCCTGCCTTCCCAGTAATGGGTCAGTGTTGCCATCCCCACCCTTCCTTGTCCTGAAGCCCTCCGTCTCCACGCTGGTCCTCAGGGCTGGCAGTCACCTGGGGAGGCTGCCTTCCCTCAGCTGTAGTCAGCCACTCCTGGGGGCCTCGCATGACTCCTCTGGCTGACTCCACCCTGTCCTTTCAAGCTTTGGTGGAGACCCTGCCTCTTGAACAAGGTTCACTTAAGAGTTTGGGGTTTCTCAAACCCTGCGCATCAAAAGGAAGTCACTGTCTTCTAGACCCGGGCCCCCAGCCAATCCTCACGCCCACGCACCCCATCCCAGTAGCCGACCAGGCTCAGCGGATTTCCATGCCCCTAGTCAGCCCTCTCTCTGCCCCAAGTCGCCCTCAAGCTCATCTGAACCCTCCCACGCGCCTCCACTGTCCCTCCTCCAGGCAGAGCCGGCAGCCTCTACCCGGCCCGGCCGCCCGCAGCAAAGGCGAGTCGGTCCCGCAGCCAACCGGCCGCGCCTCTCCCCGCCGCTGGCTGCCCGACCGCTCCGCAGCCCACCGCGAGTTCGGCTTCCCAAGCCTGAACTCTCTCCTGCTGTGAACCTGGCAGAGCCCAGCGCGGCCAGGAGCACGAGTGTCTGCGGCGCCGGCGGCCCCCGCCCAGGGCCACACTTCCCGAGGCCGGCGCCTCCGTGGGCACGGGCGGCAGCTTCCGCAGCCCGCAGTGCTCCCGCAGCACCTCGCGCCCGGGCCTCCCGCTCGGCACTCGGGCCTGCTGCTCTCCGCATCCGCGCCCGGACCCGCGCCCGGGCCTGCCATCCCCACCGCCGCCTGTCACGGCCAGCAGAGGCCAGGTCGCCGGTTTCACCCAGGTCCACTTCCTCCTGGAAATTCCTTCTCCTTCGGGCAGCTGGGCACCTGCAGCTGTTATCCCAACCGCCCTTTGGAAGAGAAGCCCGAATGTCCTTTCGGGCAGATGCGCATCCCACTACTGACTTCCCAGTTTCCATGCAGCGAGGGTGGGAAGGTGATTAAACCTGGGTCCATAGAGCATCACTGGAAAGTGTGGTGTGGGATTTCTGGGAAATCTTAGAGTATATCCTTCTCCACCCCCAACCTCCCTCAACTGCCTGGAATTTGAATGTGATCTCTGGGGTTTCAGCAGCTATCTTGGGGCTGATGGCTGATGGAACTGGAAGCTGATTGGAAAATGAGTCCTGGACTGCTGACCACATTCACTTTATTTAATTTAATTCATTTATTTTAAAGGGAGAGAGAGAAAGAATACATTTTTTTTCACCTCGTCTTTGTTCTTCCAACACTTAGTTGTGTACATGGTCCTGGGGTTTGAACCTGGGTCCTCGTGCATGCTAGGCCACTGCTCCAGCCCCCTTTAGTCGTGTTTAAACTGCTGTTATTTGGGATTTTCTGAAGCTGAGTTGCATTGGACAACCAGTAACTACAGACTGTCCTAGCCTGCTCTAGAAAAGTCCAGAGAGAAGTGTCAAAGTGCTGTGGGTGCTGCTTTCAGACCTCATCTCTCCTCTACATTCTTACCTTTTCCCTCTGCAGCCCCGTGACTCTAAATACAAATCATAGGCCAGTAACCCCAAATCTGTAAGTGCAGCATGAAGTGGCAGAACGGCGTATTCCGTTCCACTAGACACGGTGATATCTAATGGCTCAAATTCACCAGGCCACTTTGATGCTCTCTACCCCGCCGAAGTCCCCCGTCATTCCTTCTCCGTAACTGCCATGTTGGCATCTCGTTGCTTCACTCCCGTGTTCCACGCGGGCAAGTCCTGACATGCTCTTCTGAATGCCCCGCGTCTGTGCCTGAAATCCCTCTTGTCCAAGTCACCATCAGTTCTTACTGGCTGCCTGGGCTCCGAATGCCACACAGCCCTGCAGTCTCCACTGAACTACCAGACTGCAAAATGCACGCTCCTTTTAAAAGGGTGGGAGACTTCAGGGAACGAGCACACTGTGGCGGATTCCCTTTGGTGACTTCTCCAGTTCTCCCCAGAGTTCTAGATAATTCTCAGTCCTCACTTTATTGGAAAAGGGCTGGGAGGCACCAGCTTATAAGCATATTGTTAGATTATTAAAAATTTATATTTTTTTGCCCCAATACTTCTAGTATCAAAATATCAGCCAGGCGTGGTGGCATATACCTGTAATTCCAGCAGTTTGTGACCCTCCTCTCTCAGCCTCCTGAGTCATTGGGATTACAGGCATGCATCACCAAGCCTGGCTGGGGTTTCTTTTAATTGTATAAAATTTTATTTTCTGCAAATTCTGCAATTTTGGCTAAGCTTTGTTTCTGTGTGTGCGCACATGTGTGTGTGCGTGCGCACTGACACTATATTATCCTTAAATCTCTGGCACTCTGATACGTACATCAGATGCCTATCAGTTTTCTCTTCTTGGAAACATTGTTCCTCTGCACTCTCTCTCTGGGCTTACTGCCCTGAGCTTGCCACCATCACCCAGAAGTCTCTCTTTTGTCAGTCTTCTTGGATCCTATATTTGCTTCCTTTGCTCCCCTCCCTTGCTTTGATGGTGCACATATTTCAGTAGCTTCCTGAGAAAGAGTCCATGGGGAATGAACACACGCATCCTTGAAAAATCTGAAAATATTTGCCTTACACTTACTGTGGCTGGGCAGAGAACTCCAGGTTGTAATTTATTTTTCCTCAGAAGTTTGGGGGCAGAAACTCCCTATTTCTAGTAATGCTGTCAGGATGTCCAGTGCCCCTTTTTTCCCCCCTTAGGTGGAACCCACAGGAAATATATATATATATACATATGTGTATATATATATTATATATATATATATAATATATATATCACTGAGCTATAGTCTCAGCCCTTTTACTTATTTGGTACTGGGGATTGATCCCAGGGGCGCTTAACCACTGAGCCACATCCCCAGCCTTTTTTCTTGTTTTGAGACAGGCTCTCACTTGTCTAAACTGGCCTCAAACTTGTGATTCCCTTGTCTCAGCCTCCGGGATGGCTGGAATCACAGGTGTGCACCATCATGCCAGGCTGATTTCTAATCCTTTGAGGCCTGCTCTTCTGTTTCTCTCTGGCTTTCCTGTCCGCCGTTTTCTGAGACTTCCTGCTAATGTGGCTTGGCATGGGTGGTTTATAAAGCAATTACTCTGGACTCTCAGGACTTTTATTCTGGAAATTCATATCGTCAGCTCTAGGAATTTTTCTGTTGGCCTTTCTTTTCTTTTTTTTTATTTTTTGTTTGTTTTATTCTTTTCTGTTGGCCTTTCATTCGGTCTTTATTTTCTCTTTCTGGACCTCCTGTCAATCAGGGGTTGAATATCCAGGCTGATCCTTTAATTTTCTCAACTTTTCCATTTGCTTGTGTCTAAAGTTGGGAGATTTTCTCATCTTTTTATTTTTTAAGAGTGGTGGACAGTGAGAGAGAGAATCAGTTTTAATTTTTCATGTGGCCTTCGTTGCTGGGACACTTCGTTGTGTATGTGGTGCTGGGTTTGAACCTGTGTCCTTGTGCATGCCAGGCAGGCTCTGTAACTGCTGAGCCACCGCTCCAGCCCCTCAGCTCTATCTTTTGACTCTTCTGTTGAATTTATTCCTATTAATTGTTCATTGTTGTTACCCTGTTCCCTTAGCCATGGTGTACACATGGCCCCAACTTGTCGTAGAAACCTGAGTTTAGGACACTCGTGCCCAGGGCTTTTTCTTAGGGATTATGGTTAACTGGGCTGGGGACCAAGCATAGTTTTGGTTTTTCAGTTGGCGTCTCATCTCCATTAGAGTGAAAGCTCTTGTCACTATGTCCTCTATGTCTAGCCTGGGCCTGGCACACAGTAGGTGTCCACTAAGTACCTACCGAATGAATAACCAAGTGAAGCACTGTCTAGTAAAGAAGATCACTGTGAAATAAGGACATGGTGCTGGCAGCTTGTTACTTTGTCCATGTTTTCCCTAAATGTTTGTGAAAAATTTAAGACTATCACAGATATTCAAGTTGGGTGTGGTGGCACAGGCCTGTAATCCCAGCAGCTTGGGAGAGGCTGAGGCAGGAAAACCACAAGTTCAAGGCCAGTTTAGACAATCTGGTGAGTCCCTGTCTGAAAAAAAGAAAAAAGGGCTGGAGATGCAGCTCAGTGGTGAGCACCCCTGGGTTTCACTCCCACTCCTGCAGGGTGGGGCGTGGCGGATTCAAACCCAGAGTAGCAAGAAGCTCATTGTTTCTCCTGGCCCTTGGGCAGGATCAACTGCACGTTCCTGTGAAGGAGGATGTCAGCCTGGACTTAGAGCCAGCTTTGTTTCTCAGAGACCCCAAGACCCAGTCCCTTGGCTGTAAGCAAGGAATGGAGGTGGACCAAGGCAGGACTGCAGGCATGGGTCCTGCCCACAGGTGGCTCATAAAGAAGCTGGACAGAGGAAGGTGCTATGCGCTGAGGTTCACCACCACAGACGGATGCGGTGAGGTGACCTGGCTTCGCTTTAAATCATCAGAGGGACAGTGAGCAGAGAATCAGGGGCCAGAAGCTGGAAGGGTCCTGCCAAGGCCAAGGGAGTAGGTCCAGAATGGGGGCAGGGCAGGAGGCCGCTGCCTGGTGGAAGGGGCAAACAAAGTGGGCCCGAAGAACAGCTCCACTGAGATAGGCGGGCTGAGAGCAGAGCCTGTTCACCGCAACGCAGAGTGGGGAACTTTCTCATGGTACCCAACTCGGAATGATGTGGGCAGCACCAAGTGGGCAAACAAGGCCAAGGCCAAACACTTGTGCTCTGCTGAGGGCTGGGTTCACAGCGACCCAAGCCAGGGAGGGTAGCCTGATTCCCAATGCAGTTCTAAAGTGTTGCTCTCCCAGTGGATGTGGCCAGGCCTATCCACAAGCCACCCAGGGGCAAGGGCACACCCCAGAGAATGAAGCTAAAGACAGCGCGGATTGCCAGGCCCAGCGGCACATGCCTGTAATCCCAGCCTCAGCAATATAGTGAGATCCTGTCTCAAAATGGACTGGGGATCTGACTCAGTGGTAAAACGCCCCTGGGCTCAATCCCCAGTACCAAGGAAAAACAAAGAAGGAAAAAAAAAAAAGGTGGGGGGAGGCTATTTGGTCACAACCCGTGTTCCTGGTGTGAGCCCTGGGTAACTTTCTCTAGACCCCAGGTCCTCATCTCTGAGGAGACTGTGACCCTGCAGAGGGTACCATGACGTGACGTGAGCTTTCTGTACATGACATACCAGTGCATTCTGGGTGCTCAATAGGTGTCATTCTTCCTTTCTCCAAAGGAGTATAATAGAACAATGCTTTCAAAACATCGGCAGGAGTGGAAAATGATAAAAGGGTATTTAGGACAAGAGGTCCAGAAACCAGGGTATCAATTACACCCCAAGCCATGCTCAGGAAGTGTGGCCCACAGGTGCCATGAGGGACAGGCCTGGGGCTGTGAACACAATTGATGGCTGTGACTGGGAGGAGGCTTGGTCTTTAGACCATGTGGTGACACAGGAAGACAGAGGCCTTTCCAAACTAGTGTTTAAAGACACAACAGCAGGGTAAGCATCTTGGTTATTTTTAGTTAAAGAAAAACAGCCTTTTCCAAGGGCAACAAAGTGAACTAAAGGTCAGAAGGAAGCTGGGTGTGGGCTTCTCACAAGCTCTTGTTCCAAAACCTGGAAGTGAGGAAACAGAGCCATCCTGGGGACTCTGGGGTGACTGGAGGAGCAGAGGGACTCCTCTGGTGGGGCTGGGCACAGCAGCCGGCCCCTCCTTGGTCACTGGATTGGCTGGTGTGGGCCCTAGGGTGATTCCCAGTGAGTCAGTCGTTGACATGATTAACACTATTATTCTTTGGGGCGTTAAATTAAGGGATGACACTGGGAGCCAGGAGAGGGGCTTATTCAGTTGGATTCTGAATCACAATCAGGAAATAGTCTTTATCTGCAAAAGAGAAATGAAAAAACAAATCAATAAATGTAAAATGGCAGAAAAACATAATAGAAAGCAAGTAACTCCTTAAATCACTACAAAGGGGGAGGGGAAGAAAGCGTAAATAAAAAGCACCAATGCTCAGGCTACTTCCTACCGCCAGGAAACAGAAGATAAACTCCCCAGCTTCCCGTGGGGGTTGTGCTGGTGTGGTGCGGGGAAGTGCATCTCAGCCTCACAGGGCAGCGGTGACCACGGTGCACTCAGCGTTTTTCAGTTTGCCTAGCCACTGTTTATTAACTGACTGGACCACAAACATCCTGGGGAAGACTTCAGTCCATCCTTGCTGATAAGCCTGTTGACCTGGTCCTTCTCACCGCCAGCGTCCCCACCCTCTACAGAACGCGTGGTCCATTCTTCATCACACTTCACGGAGTAGACAACGTGAAGGGCACAGGAAGTCATCTGCTTCATGAAGCAGCTTCCAGTAGTAGGGGTCTCATGAGTTAGACATCCATCTGCTGAGGCAGTTTGCTTGCTACTGACCTTGCCATAACCGTGCTTGTAGATTAGTGTGTTATATTTTTTCTATTTTGGAGATGGGGTCTCACTATCTTGCCCACCCTGGCTTTGAACTCATGATCCTTCTGCCTCACTCTCCAGTAGCCAGGACTGCCAGTGTGCGCCACAGCACCTTGTGCGTCTTAGGCAAGTGCTCTATCACTGAGTACACCTGGCCCCAAGCTCACTTGCTGACCTTGGGTGCAGGTGCCCTGTGCAGTACATGGCTCCAGAATCCTTACCATGTTAACTGACACTTTGCTGAGATTAGAGAAGTACACGGGAGCTGAAATGGGTGAAAAAGCTCCAAAGCCTTTTGGACCTTTGGATTTCTATCACTGATATTTCTGACCCTGATGACAAGCAGCAGCTTGGATTCTTCTGGTACACAGAAGCTGCCAGCTTTTTTGCAACCCCAGGCATTCAAATCTCAGTTCTGTGTATCTGTGTATATATTCCTTGTGGTAGTGCTCAGCTTTTTCATGGATAGGCTTTCTTTTTTGGTATCCTTTAAAAAATTTTTTTAAATTTTTTTAAAGTTTTTTTTAATCTGGCCTTTGTTTCTTCCACACTTCATTGTGTATGTGGTGCTGGGATTCAAATCTACATCCTCACTCATGCCAGGTAAGCACTCTAACCGCTGAGCCACCATTCCAGCCCCTATTTATTTTTGAGACAGGATCTCACTAAGTTGCATAGGGCCTTGTTAAGTTGCTGAGGCTGGCCTCAAACTGTTGATTCTCCTGCCTCAGCCTCCCTCACTGGGGTTACAGCATGCGCCACCACACCCAGCTTTGTTCTGAATCTTTTGAGCAAGCTTCTTCCTCAGGCACTTGATCTTCAGCTTTGCAAAATCCCTTTGCTTTTTTTTTTTTTTTAAAGAGAGAGAGGAACAGTGAGAGAGAATAAATTTTTTATTTAGTTTTTCATGTGGCTTTCGTTGCTCTGACACTTTCTTGTGTATGTGGTACCAGGGCTCAAACCCAGGTTCTCGTGAAGGCCAGGCAAGTGCCCCAATCCGAGCCACCATGCCAGCACCTGTTTTTCCCTTTCCTTCGGCACCTTCCGCTATTCCTCTTTTCTACCCCTCCCCATCATATGGCAGGACTGTCATCCCTGTTTCCTGGATCGAGACACTCAAGTTTAGAGGGTTTCTATTCAAACCAGAGAGCACCCCAATCACCTGGAGGGCTGCTGGGTGACCCCCACAGCTACTGATTCAGTGAGTCTTGGGGGACCCCAAGATTTGCATTTCTAACAAGTTCCCAGGTGATACAGCTACTCCAGTTTCTGTGAGAGGTGCTAGTTTAAGGTTAACTCAGTTAACATCAAAAATGGAATTCTAGGGGCTGGAGCAGAGGCTCAGTGGTGCCAGCACTTGCCTGGCATGTGCAAGGACGTGGGCTTGAACCCCAGCACCACGTAAACAACAAAGTGTTGGAGCAATGAAAATCATATGAAAAACTAAAAACTGATTCTCTGTTTCTCTCACTGTCCTCTCTCAAAAAAAAACAAAAAACTCAGCCTCACTGGCCTTGGGTTAGGGTTAGGATCTATCATAAGCTTAGTTGTTGGCTTTTCAGAGCCTTCCAGACAAGAAAATTTCAAAGAACTGGTCAAAGCGGGGCAAATGCCGCCTGAATTCCAGCTTAAGGAATCCAGCCCAGTAAGGAAACTGCCCATCACGAAATCACAGGAAGCAAGCAGCTGTGGTGGTGCACACCTGTAATCCCAGCGACTCAGGAAGCGGACACCAGAGGTGTCCAAGTTTTGAGGCCAGTTTAGGCAATTTAGCAGGACCCTGTCTCAAAATAAATAATAAAAAGGGCTAGAGATACAGCTCAGTGGTAAAGCAACCCTGGGTTAGATCCCTAGTACCAGAGAAATCACAGGAAGTTCAAGTCCTCAGAGGTGAGCCTGAATGCCCCTCAGAATACAGAAGAAGAAACTGAAAAAACAAGGAGTTTCACCTCTGCCATTGAAGAATCAAACTACAAACATTTACCAAGGTTTACATGTGCCAGGACCTGGGTGAGGTGCAGCTCATGCAGTACCTCAAAGAATCCTTGGCTGGGTGTGGTAGCACAAGTTTGTAATCCCAGCTACTTAGGAGGCTGAGGCAGGTGGATCACAAGTTTGAGGCCAGCCTGGGCAACTCAGCAAGACCCTGTCTCAGAATAAAATGAAAAGAATTGGGGGTGTAGATAGCGGTAGAGTGCTTGCCTGGCACATGTGAGGCACATCCCCAGTACTGCTAAATAGATAAATAAGTATGCTATTGTTTTCCCATTTTACTAATGAAAACACTGAATCTCCACGTTAGATGACTTGCCCAAGTCAAGACAAATATACAGGCTGGGTTGGACTAGGGAGAGTGGGAACCAGGAAGCAGGGTTTGGCCCAGCCCTTCTGGTCTGCTGCCCTCTGCTGAAAATGAGAGGAATGGCAGAACCTCAGCCACAAGTGTCTAAGATTCAAGTCCAAAGCTTGGAATCTTCCCATGATGACCAGCTGTTGCAATTGAGAAGAAACAGAAACCAGTGACTAACAATTTCATGGCTAAGCAATCTATGCCCAGAAAAAAAAGAAATAATTAAAAATCCACTGATAGGCTGGGCATGGTGGCGCTCGCCTGTAATCCCAGCAGTTTGGGAGACTGAGCCAGGAGGGCTGCAAGTTCAAAGCCAGCCTCAGAAACTTAAAGGGGCCCAAAGCAACTTATATGAGACCCTGTCTCAAAATAAAAAATAAAAAATGGGCTGGAGAGTGGCACGGTAGATAACAACCCCTGGTACAAAAAAAAAAAAAAAAAAAAAAAAAAAAAAAAAAAAAAAGGCTTTTAGTGTAAGCTGTCCTGGTCCAGAATGGGGTGAAATCTGCCTTTATATGGACAAACCCTGAAACCACCTGCTGCCTGGGAAGCAGCTTCTCAGCTTGTCGAAGGAGTCAATAGCGCATAGGGTAGGAAGGAACTGTTCCTAGCAGAGCTGCTTCAGGCTGCCCCAGGCTGCGCACACAGTGTGGAGTGCTGACTATAGTCCCACAAGGGCCTACCTCCCCCATGCAGCAACTAGGCTTGCTCTAAGCTAGGGGCAGCCCCCAGGGACCTGGCTCCATGACAGTCCTGTCTAATGTGTCCAGGGCTCTGGTCAGTGGCTCCTGCCCACAGGAATTTTGGCACAAAACCAAATATTTTTTCTTGACAATATCAAAGCAGGTATGTCAAAATGTGTTAACACTGATTTTCATCCTAAATACCATGCCCCAACAGACATCCCTGACCCCATCCCCACTGTTGATCCCACCTCTGTCCCATGGTAGTGGGGTGTAAGTAATGGAAGGAGGTTTTGGAAACCATTTATTTATTTATTTAACAAATATCTGTTAAATGTTTACTATGCTTCCTATAAATATTCACTAAATGTTTATAAGTCCCTGCCCTCATGGAACTTACTGTCTAGTGCAGAAGACAGACTTAAAAACATACACAAGCAGCTGGTTGGCCAAGTGACAAGGACGGTCTTCCGACTGTCCTTGCTCTGACAGCAAAACGGCATGCGGGAGGGCCCCAGGGAGAGGGGTTGAAGGCTCTGCGAGGCAGCAGTGTGATGAATGGAAGAAACTGTTTAAGGTGACCAACATGCCACACACTCTCCAGCGTAACAAGCAGCATGTGTGTGTGCTTGGCCAGGGGCGGGCAGGCAGTCTGTGGGGTCGAGTAAGAGATCAGTCACACTCCCTGTAGGACACTGGACTCCCTGTGCTGCCCCAGCAAGGGTCTGGCTACTTTAAGACCGAGTAGCCTCTGAGCCTGTGAATCACAAGAAGAACCCCTAACTTGGGAGCTACCCCTCCCAGATTCAAGCACTAACCACATTCATGGGCTCTGAATGCCTGCAGGTCCTCAAGGTCAAGTTGGAGAAGCCTTTGCAACTGAGCTAAGACACGTATAGCTGGGAGCTTTCACACAACTCTGCCCTTCCAGAGGGAACATTCTTGGAAGCTTCAGGCTGAGAGACGCTGTCCATGTTGAGTTTATCTATGTGACAAATGTCATCTGCCCTGACTCACTCTGAGCTCCTACATGAGCCAATGGGGAGCTGAGATCTGCTCTGACACACAGGGAAAGTGAAGGGATGATTCCTAGCCCCACTTTAGGAGTTGTAGATTTGTCTTCCATAGTCATACAGCATGAAGTTTTAGGGGGATTTCAGTTCAAATTTGATTCTTTTTTTTTTTTTTTTTTTTGGGTACTGGGGACTGAACCCAGGGGCATCTAATCACTGAGCCACATCCTTAGTCCCCTTTTATATTTTATTTTGAGATTGGGTCTTGCTAAGTTGCTTAGGGCCTTCCTAAGTAGCTGAGTCTGGCTTTGAACTCGTAATCCTCCTGCCTCAGCCTCCAGAGCTGCTGGGATTACAGGCATGTGCTGCCATGCCCAGTTCAAATTTGATTCTAAGGCTTTTTGTCCTAATCTGAGCCTACATGTTTTTCCAGGTAGGGTGTCTCCAAGATCACAGCAGTACAGGCCCTTAGTTGTTTTTACAGATGTAGTTATGGAGATGTTCCATGATCTGCCCAAAGTCAAGTTATAAGAGTTCACTGGGAAAAGAGATTCTGTGGGGCTGGAACAGCTGCTCAGCTCTTGGAGCACTTGCCTGGCAAGCACGACCACCTGAGTTCAAACCCCAGCACCACGTATACCCCTAAGCACGTAAGTATCAGAGATGGAAAAATAAATAAAACTGATTCTCTCTTTTTCTCTATCACTTTCTCTTTCAAGAGAGAGAGAGAGAGAGAGAGAGAGAGATTGATTATGTGCCTCCTCCAGTCTTTTTTTCCCCTTAATACCTAATAGAATCAGACATCAGTGGGTGTGAGATACAAGGCTTTTGAAATATCTCTTAAGTTGCCCTTAGGTTTTCTATGACTGACTGGCTCTGTCCCCACCATCTAGGGACTGTTCCAGGGAGTCTGTGGGTCCTGTGACTGGCATTATGGCTCTCTCCTTCCAACCCTTCCAGGCAGCTGGACTGAGAACAGACCTCAGAACAGAAGCAACGCTACTTTGCTGCTGGCAGTGCTTTACTCCCCATAAAATTCCCTCTGAATTCTGCAGCTGGCCTTTTGCAGTGTTGCTAAGTCAGGAGTACTCATGTCCCCAGCTTCCCTACTGCCCTCCTTCATCCAGGCCCTACTCAACCATCATATCACCTCCTGCCCTAAACACCTTGCTCACGGGATCAAGTCCTTGCAGATGAGTTTGGTGTCTGAGGCCCCTTCTAAGGTGGACCAAAGTCTCACTTCCACAGGTTCTGATACTCCAGATGAGCTGTACTGCAACCTAAGTTTACAATGTGTAAACTTAACTCACACACATTCAACTATGGCTCAGCCAAAACAGAGGGTGAGAAATAGTCCTGGAGAATCTATCCACCACTCCAGCCCATGAGAATGCGAGCTGGCCCTGTGCTTTCCTTCTGTGGTCTCCATCCCTGCAGGCTCTTCCCAGGACAGCATCTCATCACCCTGAGAATGATCCTGAAACCTGATGACAGGCTTGATTACACCACACAGTCCCCAAATATATGCCAAGCTCTTCATGGAAAAGTACCACAGCAATCTGCTCTAGTGCTGGAGAAAAAACTGGCTGCATGAGGCCCAGAGAGAAGACTTATATTTCAGCTTAGAATCACTGAATTCTTTTCCTGTCCCTCCATCTCGCTTACTTTCCTGGCCTTTAAGATTGAGTGCCAGGGGGCTGGAGCAGTGGCTCAGTGGTTTCGGCGCTTGCCTGGCAAGCACAAGGACCGGGGTTCAAACCCCAGCACCACATACGCAACTAAGTGTTGGAGCAACTAAGGCCATGTGAAAAACTAAATAAAGTTGTTTCTCTCTTTCTCTGTCTCTCTCACTGTCCCTCTCTTTTTATAAAAAAAAAAAAAAAAAAAGAAAGATTGAGCTCCAGGGGCTGGAGCAGTGGCTCACCAGTTATGGCACTTGCCTGGCATGCAGGAGGCCATGGGTTCAAATCCCAATACCACATACACAACGAAGAGTCGGAGTAACAAAAGCCACATGAAAAACTAAATAAAACTGATTCTCTCTTCCTCTCATGTTCCCTCTCTCTTAAAAAAACATTCAGCTCCAACATCTCCTCTTCTGGGAAACCTTTGCCAACTGCCCTGAACAGACCTGATCATGCTCTCCCCATGTCCCAAACCCTCCTTGAACTTCCCCCTATCGGGATGTGGCCTGGTGTCACTGTGTGTCTTTCTTCCCCAGGAGATAATGATTACCCTCTGAGGCCTACAGGCACTGTGAGAGAGGATCTGTTGGGGGATACCAGCTAGAGTCTGGCTAGTCAATGAGGCAACTCAATTCCTTTGACTCCTCAGGCCCTCTTTGGGCCTGTGTAGATGCCAATGTGTGCAGTCTTCCTAATAAGCCACAGAGAACCTGCTGTGAGGGTCTGCTCCTAAGTGCTGAGATGAAAGATCCCTTACCTGGCGCAACCATAATTTCATTTTTCTTGGAGCGAATTCGAAGGAAGGTAAGGTCATTTTGGGGGTCAATTTCACGCACAGTGCTCCGTGCCTTCAAGATGAAGTTGTGCATGAGGTTGGCGTACTGTGTGGTGGTGGGATTGTCCATAGTACTCTTGATGGGAATTCCTGAAGGAAGAGCAAATGGAAACTGAGCAGGATGTCAGAGCCCCTTTCTGTGGAACTCCCAACCCCTCATCTCTAGAGGATTGGACTGGCAGTTAACAATCAATGCCACTTTAAAAAAAAAAAAAAATTTTTTTTTTTTTTTTTGAGAGAGAGAGAAACAATTTTGATTTAGTTTTTCATGTGACTTTTGTTACTCCGAGACATCGTTGTGTACATGGTGCTGGGGTTTGAACTTGCGTACACACGCATGCTGGGCAAGCGCTCTAACTGCCGAGCCACCAGCCCTAAAAAGAATTTTTTTTATTAAGAAATTTAGTTATTGTACAATTAAAAATGCTTCAAACAAAACAATATATGTATATATTCTTAAAATTAAATTTACCCCCTAGAGCCCAACCTGATCTCCCTCAATGCCACTTTTTACAGAGGACTTGCTATGTGACAGACATAGTGGTGAGTATGTCAGCACCAGACCCAGAACTCTCTGTGGGTGGTGTTACCACCTTTTTCTTTTAAAAGAGAGAGCAGGACAGCGAGAGACAGAGAGCAGAGAATCAATTTTATTTAGTTTTTCATGTGGCTTTCGTTGCTCTGATACTTCGTTGTGTATGTGGTGTTGGGGTTCGAACCTGCATCCTTATGCATGCCAGGCAAGTGCTGTAACTGATGAGCCACTGCTCCAGCCCCAAGAGGATAAGTATTATTTATTTATTTTTCCATCTGATTTTAGTTTTTCTGATGCTTAGTTGCGTATGTGGTGCTGGGGTTCGAACCGGGGCCCTTGTGTATGCCAGGCAAGCGCTCTACCGCTGAGCCACTAATCAAGCCCTGCCTAACTGGTTTTCAGCAATAAAAGGAGAAATATTCCTTCATAAAACTTAGAACCTGGGGCTGGAGCAGTGGTTCAGCGGTTACGGCGCTTGCCTGGCATGTGCAAGTATGAAGTTCAAACCCCAGCACCATGTACACAATGAAGGGTCTGAGCAATGAGGACCACATTAAAAACTAAATAAAACTGATTCTTTCTCTCTCTCTCTCTCTCTCTCACACACACACAGACACACACACACATACAGTCCCTCTCTTTTTAAAAAAATAAAACAAACAAAACAAAAAATTTAGAACCTGAACCAGGAGGACTACTCTAACAAAACTGTAAAGTCTGAAAAGGAGAAAGGAAAAAGGTCAGTTTGTCCTTCTGTCACCATTCACAAATGAAGGAGGCTTACTTAGGTTCCAGTTAAAAACATCCTATATGCGTGATGGTGCCCTCAAATTAAAGTGGGAGTCTATATCTGTGCACACACTTTGTAAACCATATCGCTATCTCTTTCAGAGAACCCACTGAGGGGCTCTGGGTGTAGCTCAGTGGTAGAACAGGGTGCTTAATGCTTAGGATGTGAGGCCCTGGGTTCAATACCCAGCACACACACACACACAAGAAAGCCTACTATATATGTAGACAACCCATAGATTTATAGATTTACCATTCCTCTACTGGTGGGTACTTACGCTAGGATTTTGAGTATAATTAACTAGGCAACGGACACTGCTGTGTATTGAGTCCCGCCCCCCTCCCCACGGTACTGGGGATTGAATCCAGAGCTGTTCTACCACTGAGTTACCCTGAGTTCATTCGATTGATCCATCTATCTATCTATCTGTTTATACCGGGGAACTTAACCCACTGAACCGCATCCCTAGCCATTTTTTTTTTTCCCTGAGAGAAGGACAGAGAAAAAAAATCAATTTTACTTATTTTTCCATCTGGTCTTTGTTTCTTTGACACTTAGTTGTGAATGTGGTACTGGGGCTTGAACAGGGATCCTCGTGTATGCCAGGCAAGCGCTCCAACTGCTCCAGTCCCACCAGCCTGTTTTTTATATTTTGTTTTGAGACAGGGTCTCACTAAATTGCTTAGGTCCTCACTCAGTTGCTAAGGTTGGTTTTGAACTTGTGATCCTCCTGCCTCAACCTCCTGGGCCAATGGGATTACTGGCATGTGCCGCTGTGCCCAATCAGTCCCTTTTATTTTGGAGCAGTGTCTCACTAAGTTGCCAAGGCTGGCCTCCAACTTGTGCTTCAGTATGCTAAGCAGCTGGGGTTACAGGCATGCACCACCACACCCAGGTCAAGTCTTTTGTTCTAAGGATGAAATGGACTTCACTCACTGGATGTTGTCTACTGTCAAGGTGAGGAATATGGCTCAACCTCAGGCCACACTGAATCATTGGGTGCCTATGAACTGACCATGACCTATCAGCAAAAGGCTCCATCCTGAGAGTCCAAGAACTTACCAGCTTACATCATATCTGAAGGATACAACTGCAAGTGATTCTCCAAACACAAGTGGTCATACTTTAGGACTCTGCTAATCTGGCCCACAAGAGACTGGTAACGGACTAGCCAAAGCCAGTCATTCTTAGGCTTACCCTCAATGGGTAGCAAGAAACTGGGTCCAAACTTGTCTTTTTAGGGCACCAAGAACACGAGCAAGGGCAGAAGAGGAAGACATGGTAGCAAAAGAGGCAAAACAATCAGCTGAAGTCCAAGAGACTATTTTGAAACCAAGTGAAATTATGTGAACAGGCTGAAGTGGTCACTTGCCTTTAAGGGACAAGAGGACCAGAATGTCAGGGCTGATGCTAAACGGCAACCATGTGTACACCAGGGTCCAATGAGGCCTCACCTGACAGCAGTAAGGGCAGTGTCTGCTCTAGCCCATGCAAAAGGGGGGGAGATGACAGAATGGGAGATGATGACCTGGGCTTACTCCCTGCCTCTGCTCCTTCAGGGCTATGTTACCTTGGGCAAGTGATTTAACCTCTCTAGCCTCCACTACCTCATCAGTAAAAAAATGCCTCTGCTTCAAAGTGCTGCTGTGATGACTGAATACTGTTTAATCCACTTAAGAAAGGTTAGAAAAGTACACACTGAATAAATGTTGGTTATGAACGTCACCCACCCAATAAATCCCATTCCTGACTCTCCAAGGTGATGTTCTCTAAACCTGCAAGAGCACTGCTGATGTGGAACCCAATGGGATCCTGGGCTACCTGTTCCTGCTGTCTGGCCAGGAACCTTTCTTTTAGCTCATTTTTAGGACTTGATGCTAAGAATCTTAGTGCCAAGGCTTAGAAAGGTCTGCTTGATCTGTCACCTTCATTTTTAGTGTAGTGCTTGGATTTATCCTGGGGCCTTGCACATGCAAGACAAGTGCCCTACCACTGAGCTACCTCTTCACCCCAGACCTTTTCACAGATCCCTCTGCCTGGAGCTTTCCTTCCTTTCCCTCATGGTCAGTGCTTCCACTCTTTTTTTTTTTCCCAGTGCTGAGGACCGAACTCAGGGCCTTGTGCATGCTAGGCAAGCACTCTGCCACTGAGCTAGATCCCCAACCCCTAACATTTTTTTTTTAATCTGGTTTTTGTTCTTCCTCCATTTACTAGGGACTGAACCCAGGTACTCACGTATGCCAGGCAAGCACTCTTCCACTGAGCTCTGGCCTAATGTCTCCTCCACTCTTTGGTCCCAATTCTACCTTGTTTTCCTTTAGAGTAGTTAATCAAGTTTGACATCACACTGGTAGGGAAGTAATCACTACATCCATCTAACAACAGATTCTAAGCTCCCTGAGGGCAGGACCCATTCAGATTTCCTCACCACGATCCTTGGAGAGACTGCATTAAGCATTTATTACTGTTGATAAATGGTAGTCATATGGGTCCACTTGCAGTAGCTCAGGGAAATATTGGTATGAATTTGAGCACATTTCTATAAGTGTGCAATGTGTAAAGGAGACAAGAAACTAACCATTTGTTCACTTACTGTACAAACAAAAGAAACAGGCACAGTGGCCCACAACTGTAATCTCAGAGGCTTGGCAGGCTGAGGCAGGATGATCTTAAGTTCAAAGCCAGTCTCAGCAACTTAACGAGGGCCTCAGGACTCAGTGAAACCCTGTCTCAAAATAAAAGATAAAGGGCTGGAGTGGTAGCTCAGTGGTTATGGTGCTTGCCTGGCATGTGTGAGGACGCAGGTTCAAACCCCAGCACCACACACACAACTAAGTGTCCGAGCAACAAAAACCATATGAAAAACTAAATAAAATCAATTCTTTTTTTTTTTTTAAAGAGAGAGGAACAATGAGAGAATCAATTTTTTATTTAGTTTTTTATGTAACTTTTTTTTGCTCTGACACTTCATTGTGTACATGGTGCTGGGGTTTGAACCTGTGTCCCAGTGCATGCCAGGCAAGTGCTGCAACTGCTGAGCCACCACTCCAGCCCTATCCCATTTTTTTTTTTTTAAGGAAGCAGGGATAGAGAGAGAAGCAATTTTTATTTACTTTTTCATATGACTTTCGTTCCTTGGACACTTTGTTGTGTACATAGTGCTGGGGTTTGAACTCGCATACTTGTGCTTACCAAGCAAGCACTGCCAAGCCACCGCTCCAGCCCTCCCCCCGCTCACTTAAGATAAATAAATAAAAAATAAAAAGGGCCAGGGAT
The DNA here is from genome assembly GCA_004027875.1 of Aplodontia rufa. Lineage (NCBI taxonomy): Eukaryota > Metazoa > Chordata > Mammalia > Rodentia > Aplodontiidae > Aplodontia > Aplodontia rufa. Next base: position 10,964 of record PVKS010013873.1, on the reverse strand, counting down.
GTGGTTCAGTGGTTAAGTGCACCTGGGTGTGGTTCAATCCTTGGTAACAAAAAAAAAAGAAAGAAAGAAAAGAAAAGGGGGGAGGAATTTTAAGAAGAAAAAAACAACAAAACCCCAAAAAAACAAGGAGGCAAAGGTGCAGGGACCAAAACTGGGGAGAATTAAAAAAAGGATAAGTGATTAATTCCAGATTCCAAAGCTTGAGTGACCTCAAAGATGGCCCAATCATCCAGTCTCTGCCTTCACAAATGGAGACTGTGTAGTCCAGAAAGGTAGCTTGGGGTTTGGGTAAGAGACACAAAATTTCTTTCTTTTCTTTCTTTTTTTTTTTTTTTTTAAAGAAAGAGGGGACAGTGAGAGAGAGAGAGAGAGAGAGAAGCAATTTTTATTTAGTTTTTCATGTGACTTTCATTCCTTGGACTCTTAGTTGTGTACATGGTTCTGGGGTTTGAACTTGCGTACTTGTGCATGCCAGGCAAGCGCAGTAACTGCCAAGCCACCGTTCCAGCCCATCTTTCCTTTTTATAAAAAAGAATTTTATTTAGTTTTTCACGTGGTCTTCGTTGCTCCAACACTTTGTTGTGTACGTGGTGCTAGGGTTTGAACTCGCGTCCTTGCTCATGCCAGGCAAGCACCGAAACCACTGAGCCTCCACTCCAGCCCTGGAGACACAAAATTTCTGCACTGTGGCTCAGACCTGTGCTAGTTGTACAGCCCAGTTATCTCTACTACCAAACTCTGTACTTTTTAACACCAATAAAAAAACATTTAAAAAGCTTTAGCAGATACATTTATCAGCACTTTCTCTGGGCCAACATCCTTGTAGGTGCTGAAGGTACAGCACAACAGTCCCTCTGCTGGGCAATGCAGAGCCTGCAGAATCCTATATGAGGTGCATCACTTAACCTCTCTGAGCCTCAATTTCCTTGCTGACAAAATGGTTTGCTAAGAAGATTACTATCAAGGGCTTAGCTTTCTAAAAGAAGAACATTTGAGGGGTCTTTACAGGTGGGGGACATTTGAATCTGTACAGAACGAGAGGACATTCGAGGCAGGGGAAAGAGCATGAGCTAAAATAATGAGATGAAGTGTCTGAGAGAAGGCAGACTATGGTCTGAAGAAATCTGCCCCCCAAAACACACAAGCAGAGAGACCAGGGAGCCAAGGCTGGAGAAGGAAGAATGGGTCCTAAGAGGCGCACACGCTTAGTCATCTCCTCATGTTGACAAGATATTCTTACTTGCCAGGGTGTATCTGCAGGTCAGCCATTCCTTTGCCTGGGCACTGGCGTGCTGGGGTGCCTTGACAGAGGCCAAAAGCATGGACTATAGATTTAGAACTCCAGTCCTACCCCTGCTTCCCTCTGTAACTTTGGGTATTGCTAACCTCTTCCCAGGGCTCAGGATCATTATTATGAAATGAAGATATTAATAATATTCTCATAGGGCTGTTTTAAGGATTAAATGAATTAATCTCTCAGTGGTAGTTTGCCTGGTACATGTGAGGCTCTGGGATCAGTCTCTAGTACCAGGGAGGAAAAAAAAGACTATCAAGTATCTACAATGGTACCTGGAAAGGGTATTATTATTTTCAATCATGCTAGCTACTATAGACATTACTATTATTTTATTTATTTATTTATTTATTTTTAAATAGGAACTTTTTTTTTTTTTTAAGAGGGACAGTGAGAGAGACAGAGAAAGAGAAAAACAACTTTATTTAGTTTTTCACATGGCCTTAGTTGCTCCAACACTTAGTTGTGTACATGGTGCTGGGGTCTGAACTGGGTCCTCGTGCTTGCCAAGCAAGCACCGAAACTGCTGAGCCACCACTCCAGCCCTACTATGATTATTAATCTAATTATTATAGCACCTAAATGCTCACAAACGTTTTGTTTTTTTCCTTTGGGATTATTTTGTTGGAATGCACTCAGAATGAAATTGCCAAATCAAAGGGCTGATGGCATCACTGACTGTTCATTCAACAAACACTCGCTGACCTGAATCCAGAGCCTGTTCTGGATGGACACCAGGTGTCCAGTGGTGACTCACACAAGATGCTTGCCATCTCAGACTTCATCACCCAAGTTTCTAGTGTCAGCGGCAATGTCCCATCCTGGCCCCACACACTAGTTGTGTGTGTGTGTGTGTAAGCTTTTAAGTTTTTTTGGTTTATTATTTTTATACATACTATCAGGATGGCTTGTAAATTGGCCAAATCCTTTTCCCTAATTGAAACTAATGCAGAACCACAAGCTAATGGATCTGAGAGCAGCTGCTCTGATTGACACGAAGGACAAGAACCCAGGGGAAGCACACAACTCCTAGACTGACAAACCCAGTTCTGAAAACACTGTGCTAGGTGCTTTCTTGAAGGGAAGCCATCAGATGGATACAGATCTGTTGGGAGTTTTAAACAAGAGTTCCAGGTGATTCTAATGAAAAAATAAATTTGAGAGACACTAGACCACATGTGGCTTCCTCCAACCCAACAGGGGAACCTGACCAGGTAAATGGATTTATGTAAACAAATGCCTCACAGCTTAGAACCGATGGTGACAATACCATATTCTAGTCACCAAGTCTAGAAATGTAGTTAACCAGCCATTACAGAGCCAAAGTTTAAATCTAAGCCCATCAGAGTACACCTGCACTCTCCCACTCTGCTGCACTGTGAAGAATATTACCGAGCATAATCAGCGTAAAGTGTTTAATATGGCTGTCAGATCAGTTCTGAGCTCTGAGGCACTTGTTCTCATAAATCCATTTACAAATGGGATACATGATTTAGATTTAATGGGTACGTAAAAGAGTAGGAACAAGATAAGTGGGTTAATAAACGTACTGGCACTTAAAAATTTTTGCTTTTGGGGCTGGAGCGGTGGCTCGGTGATTATGGTGCTTGCCTACCTAGCATGTGCAAGTACGAGGGTTCAAACCCCAGCACCCACATACACAACTAAGTGTCAGAGCAGTGAAGGCCATGTGAAAGGCTCAATAAAAATTGATTCTCTCTGTCTCTGTATCTTTCTCTCTCACTGTCCTTCTCTCTTTAAAAATAAATAAATGAATAAATTTTGCTTTAGAGGGCTGGGGGTAAAGCTCAGTGGTACAGCATGTGCCTAGCAGGCTTTTTTTTTTTTTTTTTCCTTATGTGACCTATGAAGAAATTTTTAGAAAATTTTGTATATAAACATATGCAAAGGAGTACTAACTATAATTATGATTATGACCATCAGAAATGTGGCTGAATGGGGCTGGAGCGGTGGCTCGGTGGTTATGGCACTTGCTCAGCATGCGTGAGTACACAGGTTCAAACCCCAGAAACCATGTACACAACTAAGTGTTGGAGCAATGAAGACCATGTGAAAAAAGTCAATAAAAAATTGATTCTGGGGCTGGAGTGGTGGCTCAGCGGTTTCGGCGCTTGCCTGGCAAGCACGAGGACCCGGGTTCAAACCGCAGCACCACGTACACAACTAAAAAGTGTTGGAGCAACTAAGGCCATGTGAAAAACTAAATAAAGTTGTTTCTCTCTTTCTCTGTCTCTCTCACTGTCCCTCTCGCTTAAAAAAAAAAAATTAAAAAAATTTGATTCTGTCTCTCTTTCGCACTGTCCTTCTCTCTTTAAAAAAAAAAAAAGTGGCTGAAGCTCCTAAGGGCTGAAAAAGAATGGAATTTTGAAAAGTATGATCTGTTAGGGCAGTGGAACTGGTTTAATTTTTCCTTTTATTAAAATTAGAATTCCCATAACAGTGGTAGAACATCAGAAGTGTTAAAAAGAAAAAAGTTTAGAATTAGATCAGGTCCATGAAGGGGTTTAGTAAAGAAGGGTCATGCTGTGTTTGGGCTGTTTTCTGGGGTTGTCTGGGGGCAGGTCATGGCTGGAGAATGTACCTTCTGTGTTCACCACGATGATGCCCTGCACGCCTTTCTGGCTCTGAAGTCGCTTCAGCGTTTCCTCCACTTCTGCCTGCCAAAAGACAAGATGAAGGTTAGGAGAGGCCAGGTAAGCCGGATTAACTTCTCACACTCCCGGAACATGCATCACACATTTGTTTTCCAATAAGAAACAAAAAATGCCCAGACACCTGAACCTATCTCAGAGTTTCCCAGGCCTGTGTGGAGTGGTCCTCAGGCCACCATCTGGCACCTAGACCATCAATTCACACCTACAGCATAAGGTCGCACTGCTTCTGGTCCTCTGCCCACCAAGCACTATTATTTCTCCAACCCCCAGCTATTTAGGAGAATATAAAGACCATTCCCAGGAGAACAGACATATTAATGACTCATATAGCAGGTATAGTTGGGAGACTAGACTCTTATGATTTGAAAAACCCCAAACAGTGGTTTCTAACAGAAGGAGACACTGTCATTTGTGGCTCAAACAAAACAACTGAAAACATTTCAAAGGAAGCAAAATAACCATACGAGACTCAGTGACTTCATAAGCTGCCATGTGAGATAGTGTGACACATAGCACAAAGCCACAGGAAATGCCTCAGGAAGGGGCTCATTAATCCTGATTATCCAGAAACCCACAGGGTAGGATATTTTGGCATGGAATTTGTAAACAGAGGGGACAATGAGGTGTTTGAGTTCTTACTCTGCCATGCAAAGCCTTCTACGTTGTTATTCCCAACTACTTTATCTTTCTTTCCACTCTCAATCTACCTGCCTGCTTGTTCTTGTCCCATCTTTTTACCCTATAAGGCCTCTTTGCTGAAATTTAACAAAGTCTTCTAGACCACCCAAGACATAACCTCTTCTTTGAAACATCTACTAATCCCACAACTCAGTGGAGTCTTGCCTGCCTAGGACCAACCCCCAAATCCTTGGCTGTACCTTTCTGGGATAAGAACCAGGTTCTACAATGGTCTGCAGAGTATAAATTTGATAAACAGCTGCTTAATTAAACTAGGACTAACTCTTCCTGCAACAGGAAACTGGCTTTGAGGTGTGCTTGTTCTTAGGAGGCACCTTCCAGACCAGTCCAGAATCTAGTCAGAAGGTTCTCAAAGGCAGGGAATTGTTGGAAACAGAGGCTCCATTCACCAAAAGAGAATGGTTCCGGGCTGGAGCGGTGGCTCAGCAGTTTCGGTGCTTGCCTGGCAAGTGTGAGGACCCGGGTTCAAACCCCAGCACCACGTACACAACTAAGTGTTGGAGCAATTAGGGCCACGTGAAAAACTAAATGAAGTTTTTCTCTCTTTCTCTGTCTCTCTCACTGTCCCTCTCTCTTTAAAAAAAAAAAAAAAAAGAGAATGGTTCCCCACTCCCAGGGGATAATGGGGGGAGGGTCCTAAGCACTGGAAGGAGACAGCACAATGAATTACTGTTCTTCTGGACTGCACATGGCTGACAGTCCAGTCACCACCACCCACTCTCCAGTGATATAAGAATACCCTCGAATGCTGGAGAGAAGGGCAACAAGTTCCTCCTAGAACATGGCAAGTAGCCCGAGGCCTCTAAAATCTGGCGTCTGGGTAAAAAGCAGGACTGGCTCTGGATGTGGGTACAATACAGTCGGTCATGCTTATCTGAGAGCCCAAGTCTTTCACAGGGTTTCACTGAGCTACTCTATGTGCCTGATCATATTCTGGACAGGCGGGTACAAGTATGATAGGTCAGTACTCTACAGTATTCAGCCTGACCTGGTCACCTTCTTGGAAATTCAACCTAAGGAAATAATCCAAAAGAATGAGAAAGAATGCAGCAAGAGGTATGCTGTAGTGACATCTGCAACAGCAAAAGGAGAAAAAGCTAAAAGGCCCAACGATTAGACAAATGGCCAAGTAAATTATGGAATGTCACTCAAAGGAATATACTATACACATTAACAGCTGGAGGAGAGAATGAAAAAATAAAGCTCTTTTAGAACAGGAAACTATAGATCAGGTTTTCTCTCCCCCCACCCCCAAATAGCCCTTTCTATTCTGTTATTTCTATTGAAAGACTTTTGTTTGTTTGGTACTGGGGATTAACCCAGGGGTACTTAACCACTGAGCTACATCCCCAGCCCTTTTTATATTTTATTTTGGGACAGGGTCTCTCGATATGATGTTTAGGGCCTTGCTAAGTTGCTGAGGCTGGTCTCAAACTTGTGATTCTACTGCCTCAGCCTCCCAAGCCACTGGGATTACAGGTGTGTGCCACCACTCCCAGCTAAAATACATTTTTAGTACCCTCCCTCCCCCAGTGTATCCAAGCTAGAGGACTCTGACGTGGGGGCCACAGAGCTCTGAAACACTCAGCATTTTAAGAATGAGATTATATAAGAATAACTTGGGAGGGCTGGGGCTGTAGCCCTTGCCTCATATGCTCAAGACCCTGGGTTCAATAGTCAGTATTGCAAACAAAACAAAACAAAACAAAACAAAAACTTGTATGACAATTTAGTACAGCTCAAACAAACAATTAACCCAGGAAAGAAAGGGGAATGAAAGCCAAAACCAAAGGCTAGAATCTAGAATCAAAATCTAGGTCTAAAATATATCTCAGAGGGCTGGAGCGGTGGCTCGGTGGTTACAGCGCTTGCCTGGCATGTGCAAGTACATGGGTTCAAACTCTAGCACCCACGTATATAACTAAGTGTTGGAGCAACGAAAGCCATGTGAAAAACTCAATAAAAATTGATTTTATCTGTCTCTCTCTCACTGTCCTTCTCTCTTAAAACAAACAAACAAACAAACAAACAAAATATATAATATCAGAAATTGGAGAATGGAGCAGAAATGAAAAAGATTAAATTTCCTAAGACTGCGATTCAGTAATTATATAGGTACCTTCTATGTGCCAGACACTGTTTTAGGCCTGGGGATACTATAATGAACAAAATACAACAAAAATCCTGTCTCTATGAAGCTGATATTGGCAGGTAGTTGAATGTATGTGGGGAGTCAGACATTAAACAACAAAATAAAACTTAGAAGGATTTATTGATGGCAGAGAGAGTGCGTGAGTGTGTGAGTGTGGGAGGGATTGAAGGATCGAACTCAGGGGCACTCTAACTTTAAGCCACATCCCTAGTTCTTTTATATTTCTTATATGAGACAAGTTCTCACCAAGTTGCTCAAACTTGCAATCCTTCTGCCTTAGTCTCTTGAGTTGTTGAAATTACAGATATGCGCCTCTACCATCTGGCTACTACCATCTGGCTATTTCATATAAGATGGTCACAGAAATCCTCACTAAAGTGACATGTGGATTTATTGGCAGAAGGTTCCCTACAGTGCAAACAGTAAGTAAAAAAGTGATGGAGTGGAAAAGTATCTGGAATATTCAAGGAATAGCAAAGGAGCTAGGGGGACTGATATACAGTGAACATGGGGAAGAGTGGTGGCTGCCAGGCAGGAGCAGATCACAACTGACCTGACAGACCAAGTCATACTTGCGTTTTTGCTAGGGACTGCACGTGGAGTCACCAGCAAGTTGCGAGGTGAGGACAGACAAGACATGACGTTTCTGAAGGCCAGCTCTGGCTGCTGTGTGGGGAATGGACTGTAGGGGGCACAAACAGCCAGCCAGGAGTCGGCTTCCAGCCCTGAGGCTTGGTATATGCTGCCCCCTTTATCTGAAGGAAAGGCGCTTTCTCCTCTTGCCCTCACTCCTTGGCATAACCAACTTCCCACCTTTCAAACTCAGCTCATGGGCCTCCTGGGGGCAGCCTCTAATACCAGCCCCTCTCTGGGCACCTGTGCCATCATGCCTTCATGGTATTTATTACAGTGGAGAATAACTGTCATTTCGTATCCATCTTCTACTGCAGACCCAAAGCACCAGGGGAACAGGGACCCCAGTACCTTTTACAGCTTCAATACCAGATTGTAGGACAGACTCAATGAATACTTGAACAAAAATCAACTTTTTAAGCACAGGAGAGAGGATGTGGCCTTACAGTACCCAGTGTAACAAAGAACAAAAATTTAGATGATCCTAATCCCGCCCCCCAACAGTGCTGGGGACTGAACTCAGGGTCTTGTGCATGCTCTACCACTGAGCAAAATCCTCAGTCCTTTTATTTTTTTAACTTTGAGACAGGGTGTCACTAAATTGACCAGGGTATTCTCCAATTTGTGATCCTCTTGCCTCCCGGGAAGCTGGAGTTACAGGTGTGTGCCACCATGCCCAGGTAGGTGATTTTAAGTTTAATGAGAACTAGTCACTGAGATCTGGCTGTTCAAACAACAATTACACACTTATCAGGAACAGGAGGACACACAGGAATGCATTTATATACAATGTACTAGGAGTCATAGACTGCTTTCAGACACGTGCTTCCATCTGAACGTCTCATTCACCTTCCATGATCATTATGATCTCCAATTTACAGATAAGGAAACTGACGTGCAGAGAAGAGAAGAGTTTTGCCCCAGAACACATAGCAGGTCAAAAGAAGAGCTAAAGGCAGGTATGTACCTGAAGTCCCATCAGTGAGGAGGCTGAGATGGTAGGATTGCTTCGAGCCTGGGAGATTAAGACCAGCTTGAGCAACAAGGAGAGCCCTCATCTCAAAAAAAAAAAAAGGCCAAATATACCACTGAGAAAAATTGACAGGATACCTGCTCTGAGGGTGCCTGCATTTTAAAAAAGATAAAGATTATTGTAGGGCTGGGTGTGGTGACTCAGGTCTGTAATCCCCACAGTTTGGGAGGCTAAGGCAGGAGGATTCCAAGTTCAAAGCAGCCTCAGCAACTTAGGTCCTAAGCAACTTAGCAAAATCCTGTCTCAAAATAAAAAATAAAAAAGGGCTGGGAATGTAGCTCAGTGGTTAAATGCCCCTGGGTTGTTCAATCTCTGGTACCCCAAAAAAAAAAAAAAGAAAAGAAAAAGAAAAAATTCCTGCAGGGTGCAGAAATGGAATGGAGTTGGAGATTAGGGGTTGCTACTTCAGCTAGTGTGTAATCTCTAAGTAAAGTACGAAAAAATGAGAAAGAAATGCACTTCAGTCAATGTGGGAAAGGAGACAAAATTCCTGGGCTCTTTATTTCCCAGATGCATGTGGCTAACACATGGAAAAACAAGTGGCAAAGAGGCTTCAGGATTATCTACTGGCTCAGCATCTGAAGGAGGTGCGACCAATCTCACTACTAAGCATAAAATTTAACTGTAAAACTATAATGACCAAACAGGAGAGAAATTTGTATCAAATATAACAGACAAATGAATAATTCCCAAAAACATAAAATGATCAAGAAAAATAGCAAGTGTGTAATAGGTAAGAAAATACAATTAAGGTTAACTACAAACACACAGAACAATGATCATCATTCCTTACCAAAAATAAACAAACAAAAATCAGGGGCTGGAGAGGTGGCTCAGCAGCAGAGCACTTGCCTGGCATGCATGAGGTCCAGGTTCGATCCCCAGCACCACATACACAAATAAATAATGGAAAAACAAAAAAACAGATGAAAGAAATTAACTCTCTTAAAAAAAAAAAATCATAGCAATGCTGGAACTTCTTTTCCTTTTCTTTTTTTTTTGTGGTATTGGGGACCAAACCCAAGGCTCTGTGTATGCTAAGCAAGTGCTCTGCCATTGAGCTATACCTCCCAGCCCTGACCATTTTTTTTTCCCTAATAGAGAGGGACAGTGAGAGAGAGAGAGAGGGAGAAAGAATCGATTTTATTTACTTTTTCATGTGGCTTTTGTTGCTCCAACACTTCTCTGTGTATGTGGTGCTAGGGTTGGAACCAATGAGCCACCACTCCAGCCCCTATATTACTGTTTTAACAAGCAAATGGAATCTATCCTATATAAACACCAGCAGGAATGCACTAAAGAAGAACTGCAGCACTCCCTGGAGTGAAAATTGTAAACCACCTAAATACATACATGAGAACAGGGCATACAATACAGCCTTAAAATGAAATAGGGTTGTGCACCATGACATGGAAAAATTTTATTTTTTGTGGTGCTGGGGATTAAACCCAGGCCTTCGTTGCTCCAACACTTAGTTGTGTACGTGGTGCTGGGGTTTAAACCTGGGTCCTAGTGCTTGCCAGGCAAGTGCTGAAACTGCTGAGCCACCGCTCCAGCCCCAATGTTTGCTATTTTTAAGGGAACAGAGCCAAGTTGCAGAATGGTGTGTATGTACACACACATGCTTAGGCATGCATACACATATGTTTAAGAATATATATGCACACATACAGCTTAAAGTAAACTTAACATGTATAAATACACATGTTCCAGCTTCACATAATAAATAGCTTATATGTAAATGTGCTCATACACCAAAGGAATCTGGAAGGAAACATATTCAATGGCCAACAGTAATTACCATCGGGTAGTAAGAAGGGGTCTATGCGCGTTCTGTATTATATACTGTAGTGCTGCCTGAATTAATTAAAATGTACATCTAAACAGGCAATGCTTTTTATGGGAATGAAGACAATAATACAGTAACAGGTTCTTGGAAACAATCTCGAAGCCTAGCTTCAGTCTTCTTCAGAAACAAACAGTTAATTACCTGTATGTCTATCAAAGCACATATACCCTCCCTCTTTTTTCTCATATGTATATTGTTTGGACTGTTTGAGTATTGCCTGTTAAAATTTTTAAAAAAATTTTTGGGGGGCTGGAGTGGTGGCTCAGTGGTTACAGCACCTGCCTGGCATGTGCAAGGATGTGAAGGACGCCAGTTCAAACCCCAGTACCACGTACACAATGAAGAGTCAGAGAAATGAAAGCCACATGAAAAACTAAATAAAGTGGATTCTCTTTCTCTCTCTTTAAAAAAATTAAAAAAAAATTTCTTTTTTAAAGTGAGGGGCTGGAGCTGGGGTTCACTGGTTGCGGCGCTTGCATGGCATGTGCTAGTATGAGTTCGAACCCCAGCACCCTGTACACAGTGAAGTCTCCGAGCAACAAAAGCCACACGAAAAACTAAACAAAAAAATATTGATTCTTTCACCGTCCCTCTCGCTTTATTTACAAAAAAAAAAAAAAAAAAAAAAA